>JAAGKR010001243.1:0-20387 GCA_011419295.1 Clarias macrocephalus
GTCCCCAAGTGCAGTCACAAAAACCATCAAGCGCTACAAAGAAACTGGCTCACATGCGGACCGCCCCAGGAAAGGAAGACCAAGAGTCACCTCTGCTGCGGAGGATAAGTTCATCCGAGTCACCAGCCTCAGAAATCGCAGGTTAACAGCAGCTCAGATCAGAGAGCAGGTCAATGCCACACAGAGTTCTAGCAGCAGACACGTCTCTAGAACAACTGTTAAGAGGAGACTGTGTGAATCAGGACTTCATGGTAGAAGATCTGCTAGGAAACCACTGCTAAGGACAGGCAACAAGCAGAAGAGACGCGTTTGGGCTAAAGAACACAATAAAGAACACAATAAAGAAAACTCTTTGAATGAGAAGGTGTGTCCAAACTTTTGGTCTGTACTGTATATATACTATATGGCTCTCATTTTTAATCCAGTACTTGATCAGTTTTTTGAGAATTTCAGATGTTTTTGTTTGTAAAAAAAAAATCTAACTTAAGGCACAAACCAGTGAGAAACAGGCGCAGATGATGACAGATATTCAGGCCGGTGATTAGTACCGTATACTGCTGATGTTAAATGCTGAGTGGTTGGAACAGATGAGAGGGGAAACGAGGTTGCTACTGAGGTTATTTAAAATTGTATTTTAGGCACTTTGCAGCATGTCACAGTAAAACAATCGTTTCCATTTATTTAATTTAATCTACTTCATTGAATTTAAATAAATATAAAGAAATGAGGCCTGGCTTAAGCCTTTTCACATTACTGTATAACAAATTATTTTAAATGTAGTCAGTTTTTCTGTTGCTTCTACTATACTGTATACTGTTAATACATCTGTGTAATAACAGCAGTTGGTCAGAGTTGCCAGATTAAACAGGAGTCTCTTGTTTTAATCACAATGAGACATACTGTACACACTGGTATTGGGATGGCAGTTACAGTATGCTTTGCTTAAAAGGTTACATTTCATGGTTTAAATCTGTATTCACTGAGGCAACCCTCATCATCCTGTAGACCACATATGGGCAGGACCTGCATCCTGTCCATATTTTGTGGTCTTGGCCTATGACTTTCAAACGACAGGCCGTGCTGTTATATGAAAATACATGCCAGAGGGGTGTGATGTGGCACAACACGCAAGTGGAGTGCCGCGACTCCCTGAACTGCTTTATTTCCGTATAACAGCATGGTCTGGAGTCTTATTTGGCTTATACCACAGTGATCTGGCAACGATGTTTAATCGATTAACGTACAAAATTTGAACGGTTTATAGTTGAAGGTAATATTATGGGATGTCCAATAGTTTGTTCCTGTTCTCGCCAACATTATAGCTGCAACGTACAGTTGTTCCCTCAACAGCAAATGGTAAATAAACGCCTCTTAGCAAAAACGTCACCACATTATTGATTATACATTAAAAGAAATCTGCCTGTTATTAGTCTTAGATTATGTGGATTAGCTGTTACTATGGCGATAATAACCCATCAGAATCAGGTCATTAATATAATCCTGTTGTTCACGTTACAGCCGGAGCTACTTTGTGAGCCGCTGTTATATAAAAATAACGCGCATCTTCTGATTAGATCCAAGATTTAATGGTAAAAGTTGAAAGTAAATGCCACTTCGTGTGTCTGAAAATAAATGTTAATCTGTGATTCTTTTGTTGTCGTGTAATATTTCAGTTGTATGAAATAAATACAAAGCAAAATACATTAGAGTGCTACTGAATAAATATATTAATCCTAAGAGTGAAATAATTAGAATTTTTAGTGTTTGGCTAAGAATTATTATTCGGGTATTTGACTAATATCCAGTTTCCTCAGAATGTGTCACCTCTGTCGAGTTCCGCCCCTTTAACTGTATTCAAAGTAAAGAACAAAATTTCTTACTTGCTGCCATCTTCATACTGTATATGTAATTTCGAAGATTCTCTTTTTTGTTTTGCCCCGTCTGACAAGCATAGACGACACACAGGGATCACGATCTGTCTCATGTCTCACGGTGTCACACTTTTCTTCTATCAACTCCTTGTAAACCATTCAAGGGAATTAGACCAAACCTTTGCAGCACCTTTATTAGGAAGGTTTATTAGAAATTATGCTATTTAATTGTCTAATAAATTAGATAAAAAAAAAGATTATTATTATTATTATTATTATTATTATTATTATTGTTTTTATATAAGTATGTTTTATTATTATTTTAAGGAAGAGGGTCAAATTTGCCTTCCGCACATTTTACTAAACCATTCTTGGGAACTTTTACGGTACCTTTTTCAGAAAGCGTACATCCGGTAGGTTTTGACAATTTTTAGCCAGAGAGAATGAGGCTAAAATAAATATTTTGAGAATTATATCTCAATAACAGGATCACCATTTTAAAAATTACAGGAACATTGATACAGTCATGAATGACATCATCAAATAATTTTTTTTTGTCATTTTAAGTAATATTTGTTTCTTTTAAACAGTTTTAGTAACATCACTTTTAACTTGTACAGCTGCTACAAATGTGGTACGTTCATGAGAAGAAAAAAGGTCTCCCTTGGAAGACTTGCATCAAACTTTTAAATTGAGTTCACTAATCAGGAGTGATTTTAGTGTGTTCATTTATTTTTCATGTAATTATAAAATATTTCTTTTTTTTTTACTTATATATATTTATGTTGGATTGGAAATGACTTATTGATTATTGATTAAGGTTTGTTAGAAATGTAGTGGAATTGTGTGCTCTTTGGTCATTTCTTGTACATAAAAACACTTAAGTTCACTTAAGATTTTCAACTTTCATTTCCAACTAGTACAAAGAACTACTATTATTTTGTACAGATAATTTCCCCTCCTGCTTTCCCGACGTTTCTTTTCTTTTTTTTGAGAAGATCAAAGGTATTTCTGCTGAAGTTATGGGCAAAATTTTCAGAAGATCTCTTTAATTAAAGAGAGAAAAAGAGGTCTGATATTCTTTGATGCAGGATTCGTTCACATTGTGGATTTCATGTATTTATTAAGCATGGTTTGGTTTCAGTTCAGCTATTTAAAGATGTGAAAGAGAAGAGAGAGAGAGAAAAAAATTATACAAGAGTGTGAGTTTTGATTAGCGCACCTTTGGCACTGGAGGTTATTACAGATCTCAGACGAGGTGAGTGACCTTTCTAAAACTCCATCTCTCTAATTTAATAGCTCTGGAGCTGTTCAGAGGTCAGTGCTTTCTCAAGGTGAGGGCTCCTGTGGGTTGGACAGGAGTTGTGCAGCAGTGGGAATGTCTGTGTCCTGTTTGCTCTGCCTCCTCTACACGTGCCAGACTGCAGCCTGGGGATCTTTCTGTGCTAGTCTGTGAGGCTAATGAGGAAACCCATGGCAGATATGACCAGACAAACGAGCATGTGAGGAATCAGTTTGTACAACACAGAAATATGATTTGATAATTAATCATGGTCCTTTTATTTATTTATTTATTTATTTATTTATTTATTAATTTTCCAAAAGAAACAGCCTTATGGTTTATCACACAGGTTCTTTCGATCCTTCACTCAGGACTGTCCACATGTCCTTTTCTTCAGTCTTCTTTTCAAAGACTCCTTTTGTTAACATTTCTCTTCCTCATATAGTTAATACCTTTACAGAGACTAAAATGAAATATCATCTCTATATTCTAGGTTTATCTAAAAAGTAATCATTAGATTACAGTATACGGATAATAACTTTTCATAAACAGACTACTAATATCTACCAGTAGGGGGCATCATGGTTCAACTGTAGCCCATTCTATTACAAATAATAAGCCAAGCTTGTAAGGTAAAATATTACCCGGTTCTCTGTTTTGTGCCAGGTTTATTCGGAAGAAACAATATTCTGTTATGGACAGATTTAATAATAAAAAAAATAAGTTAAGAAAAAAAGAAGTTACAGCGTACAAGGTGTTTTAAAAAGGTTTGGAACCACAAGGCAATTCTTCATCCTTAACTATTTTCATTCATGACATATGATGTGTCTATAAATCAAGTTCATTGCTGCCTCAGCTCTAGTATTTAAGTACGTTTTCTCCCGCACCCCTCCATTAAATGAACAGGCGTAGCACTCAGTTGGATGAGTGAGTTTTTTTTTTCCTCCTGAAATTATGCTTTTCTTTGAACAGTCAGTATAATTACTCTAATGTGTGACAAAGTGTTGTTTAATTTATTTTTTTGTTTTTTTTTATTTTGCTTAAAGAATTAAACACTGCTGGGTTTACTGCCTCACTGGACTGATTATACTGTATAGTTATTCCAAAGACAAAGACATTTCTCATGGCAGTAGCTGGCCTAGTGAATAAAGCAGGGTATAGAATAGCTTTACGCTCCAGCCAAGAGCCTCACAAGCCCAACCGGAAGTCGAACACATCCTTGATTGAGCTTCTTTCTTTTCTATTTGTCTCTCTTTTGCCAAATTGATTTTGCACATTGACTGGTAATTTTGCAGGAGATGTAAAGCCAGGCCTTTTATTCTATCAGAGTGAGAATGAATTTACCCTGCAGCTTTTTTGAGATGCTATTGTTCAGGAGTTTATTGGAGCATATGTGTTTTTTTTTTCTTTTCTTTTCTTTTCCAATAGAATTTCACATTCTAATATTGCCCGGAAATCCCTTCTCTTTTTCTTTTCAATCGCTCTCTGCTGCGAACTCACATACAGAGTTAAATAACAGCAACAACACCACCACCAATGATAATAATAATAATAATAATGAATGATTTAGATCACATTTGGCTTAAAGAATTATCCATATGATATGGATAGCAATATATTTCTGGTGTTTGTACAGCGTTATTATTTTAACATTTTATCTTACAAATCTAGAACATTTAATTCAGACTGCTAAGAAATTCACTTCATTTATTTATTTATTTTTGCTTTGGTGCATAAGATGAATTTATTAGACTGCTTTTAGAATTTCTGTTATACAGTGTGATTTCTACTTCTGTGCAAATGATGAGCATTGGTGGCTACAGTAGGTTTCTCACCTGCCATGCGTAAGGCTGGATGGGATTCCCCAAAAATTCCACAAAATGCCCCAAAAACCCAAAATCAAATGCCTGTATTAATACAGGAGGGATGCATCAGGAAGCACATCCAGTGAAATGCCAAGTGAAATGTGCCGATCGGACCTCATGCTCTTAAACCTCCTAACGGGAGAACCTGAAAGAACTGAAACCGTCTCTAATTGGAAGAAAAAAATAAACATTGTACATAATATTCTTAAATGCATAATGACATTGAGTACTGACCGATGTTCCTGTCTAGGAGTTTACTTGTAGAGACAGAAAAACTGTAGCACATTCTAGAAGCCGTTATTCTTCAGCCAACTGTGCGGCTATAAATATATACCTGGGAGAACCGATGCCATTTTAAACTTAAAGGCGCATAATGATTTTGGTTACAATTTTTATGGCTGTTTTAATGTTTTCAAATACTTCATTATTTTTAAGGTATGATTGTTTTATAGCATTTCATTAGAAGCGCTTGAAGTTTTGTACAAGGTGTGACAAATTGAAAATAAAAAGAAAGGCGTCCCGGTTATGGTATGAAGCATCGCTGTAAACCGCTACAGAGTTTCCCTGATGGATCAGCTTTATCATTTAATGAAGAGTTTATATACTGATGGGAGTGGCATTCTTATAGTATTTGTCACCATTACGTCATAGTGCATGCAAATGCCCAGTACTGTAAATATTAGCAATTAACAACCTCTCTCTCTTTTTTTTTTTGGTTTAAAAATATGCAATGATTTGAGTTTTAACTGCACACAATGGAGGAATAATGGATTCAATTCACCGTCTCATCAGCACGATTTAGAACAGTAAAAATCTTAATTGCACCCAATAGCCGTTAACGGTACAGCCGAAAATAGATAGATGATTGCGCATAGATCACTAATGACAGGAAATCTATCTCTCCTTTCCTGCACCAATCTGTCTATCCATCTTTCATCTCTTTCACGTTCAATTTATCCATGTCAGTTTTTTTCCCCCCTTTCTGGAGAATTGTCATATCCTGCCTATGTCATATGAGCCTAGGGGCTGAGCTGCAGTCAGTCAGGGGGAGTACCATCAGGTTCCATCAGCTGCACTTTGAACGCTTTAACATGTGAAGGAATGAGGGTTAGGGAACACGAGGTGTTTGTGAAGCATTTAGGAATGAAAAGTAAAGGTGTATTGGATGACTCTGTAGTGTTCGTGTGGGTTTATGAGTCAGGTCCGGCTTACTTTTTGCAAGATGTTCGCTTTATATAGTGTATTCTTTATTTGGTAGCTACGTAAACATGTTACATAGACACACACACGCTCACATACTAGCACACCAACACGCCTCCACCCATATCCCTTGTTATTCTACCTTAGTACAGCAATCAAGCCGAGCTTGCCAATAAAGTTTATTGTAAAGCGCTAAGTGTCAATATCTCCTGCACCCCTGGTCTAGGGTGGCAGTAATTAAAATGCCACAGAGAGGGTGGGACAGGCATGAAAATTTGATGGCAAATTGATTTCTGGTTCATCTTGAAATTTGTCCTCAGCTGGACTCGATACTGGCGGCTCGAGCACGATGGCTTTTGTCAAGAGAGACTGTCAGAGCGCGAGGACTATGGACTGCATGATAAACACCGAACGCACTCGCACTCAACCTTGCTTTCCATCCCGCTTTACTCCCCTCTCATTCTCTTTCTGCTCTCGTGTTAGGATTCCATCTGCTCCTCTCTGTACAAAGAAGCAGAAATCATTGCGATGATTATCAATTTATGTCCCATTGAACCGCATTATTCACCTACTTTGCCACTGGAAGAATCTAATTCACTTCAGCTCCTAATTGGATAGAAATGCGCTTTTTATACAGAACACATTTTCTCATTTTGGACCACTTCACGAGCGTTCTCGTACATCGCCTTGTCCTTCTGTGTATGATATCAAGCTACTAAATGAAAGCTCTTCTCCGCACGGCGAACCTGATCCAGCTGCCCGATTTCAACAATCTCTGATGAAAGTGAATGCCTTCGCCTTTTGACTCTGCTCACCAATCCAAGACCAGTTGTTGTTGGTCTTTCGGCTGCTTCTGGCAAGGCATCGCCACTGCAGACCATCCGATCTGTACACAAGCTTGGCACAGGTTATACGCTGGATGCCCTTCTTGAAGCAATCCATCCGTGTTATCCAGGCTAGGGACCGGCACTGCATTCAGTTGCTGGGGTTTTTGAGCATTGGCTGGGGATCGAACCCGGGCCTTCCACATGGCAGGACACTGATCCAGCAATTCCCTGTTCAATCCTGAAGCCTTTATTACTGTTATGTAATACTGACTCACTTTATCTCTAATAAAGACCATAAATGTAAAAAAACAAAACATTTTGTTTTTAATTCACTAACAACTTACATACTATTAACATTTACTTTAAATGTACATAATCACAACATATTTGCTATATTTACTGATATCCTTTCATTCCTCCCAACTTCTGATGCGTGAAACTTTTATTAGTACGTCCTCGACCTGAACTTTTCGACTAGCTTTTGTCTGTCTCCTCTTCCCCATTTCCGTCTCCGTCTGCATGCAGGAACGTTTTAGCCACAATGTCTCCTCTGCTTGTCACCTCCCCCGCCGCAACAGAGCAATATTCT
The DNA here is from genome assembly GCA_011419295.1 of Clarias macrocephalus. Classification (NCBI taxonomy): domain Eukaryota; kingdom Metazoa; phylum Chordata; class Actinopteri; order Siluriformes; family Clariidae; genus Clarias; species Clarias macrocephalus. The sequence continues at coordinate 7,635 of JAAGKR010001243.1, forward strand.
CTCTGTGTGTTTCTCTTATTTATATAAGCATGTTAATAATAAAAGTGCCTTTTTTTTTTGGGGGGAGCAGTGAATGGAAATGAAAACATTCTCTGCTGGAGCGGTGTGCGGCCTCCGCGCGGGTGGCCCGCTCGCCTCAATTTGCCGTAAAACACAAAACAATTTGAAATTACAATAGGGAGAGATTAAGATGAGATTAAATGGGAGGGCGAGGCGCTTGATGGCAGAGAGAGATAGTGCATATTCATTATGACAGGATTGGGCTGGGGAGGAGGAGGAGCGGAACAGGCACGGCGGCGGAAAGCAGATGGCATTGTAATTTAACTGGGATGTTTCCGAACCACGGGAACAAGGCGGCGCGTCAGGAGTGAAGGATGCCTAGCGTTTTAAAAGAAATCAATTGTGAGCTGGAAGGAAATGTGGTGCATACGGTAATTGAATATTACTGGAGTGTTGAGCATGAAAGGCCGGGGTCTTCACGTGGAAGGCTGAAATTAGGAGTGGAGAAATCTGAGCGAGGCAGGAGTGTAGTTACCTGACCGCAAGTCGACATAGTTGGGATGAGCAAAGTACATGGAACAGGACATTCATAACTGTGTGTGTGTGTGTGGGTGCGGCATACCCCATACCTGAGTGTGCGCTACCAGACACATCAGCTTTGTCTGCATGAGCGGCATGACATAATCAATAATTACAACTGTTAATCAATGGGATTTAAAATAAGCATTGATCAGGTTTACAAGGTTACACAGGTCTATTGCTTTATATTAAGCTGGGTTACACCACCAACATGTGAAACAGACAGAACATTTGTTAGTCATCTTCTAGATATCTAATTTAGTGCATGCACACTTATACACTTTCTATCTGAGGTCACTGCTAGGCGTTTGTAACGTACCCCCAAAGATTTAATAAACGACTTCTAATTGTTTTTACATTTCCAAATCTGCCATACATCTGTTTGCCTATGTCCTGTGTGTGTGAGTGTATAGGGGGAGGGTTGTGAGCACGTTAGAGGGAAGAGAGAAAGAGAAAGAAAGTGTTTCCAAGCTTCCGCTGTGGACTGTAGATTAGTCTCTGTCTGATTTAGTGTCCATCTCTGCATCTGTCTCCATTTCCTAATGGCGTTTCAGCAGCTTCGGCATAAGAGCTACTTTTTCATTTTAATGGTACTACAAACACACACACACACACACACACACACACACACACACACACACACACACACACACACACACACACACACACGCGCGGCCTGCAACGGCTCCCACTGATCAGAGATGTGGCCAAACTCTCAGCTAGCTCAGAGACATCTGGAGATAGCGAGAAAGATATGAGCTTCAACACACACGTGTGGCAAGAGGAATTGTTTGAACTGAAAGTCCAATCTCATTTAAATTGTGTCTAACATGTGGACCTCTATATGTAAGGTGGTGATATTGCAAGAGAGATGATTATTTTTTTTAATTGAAGAAATTTTTTGCCTTTCCCGATTTATAATTTGGTATTTTATTAGACGTCTTGAACCAAATGATATCCAGTATGTCAATGCTTTTATCGTATTATTTCCTCCTCCATTAACTTTAGTACGTAGTATAATTTGAAGACTAGGAAGAAGTGCGCTCCAGTAAAGAAAAGAGAGAAAAGAAAAGGAAAAAAAGTCCATGGAACATTTGATCTAAGTTGATTTGATGTGACCATTAATGGGTTTAGATGTGAGGGAAATTGACTGACTTTCAGAAAGGAGGGTTTGGACAGTAGGGGTCACTCTCTGTCCTTGGTGGCATGATGTAATGGTTCATTAAAGCGAGCCCTAACTGCACTGAGAGCTGAGTGGTTAGTGCTCTCCTCCAAGCACTCTGAAGCGCTCGGCCCATGCCGCTTTAATAGAAACAATCGCCGTTTTTGTGTACTGTTATAAGATTTTATCAGGAAGTGGAAATACTGTACAAAAAAAAAATTTTTTTGTTTATTTTTTAGAATTTTTTTTTAAATGTATGGTGTGATATGAAGTAAAATAAGTGCAGCACAGAACATTTTAGCAGATATTTAATCATATTAATAATAATAATAATAATAATAATAATAATAATACACTAACAATAAAAACATTTTTCTCCCTGTTTCCCCGAAGTGTCTCTGATGATGTGATGTCTTATCCCTTTTATCTTGTTAAAACCACCCTGCTCTCAGGTTTAATTAAACCATTCCTTCATCCCTTCACCTGTGTGTGTGTGTGTGTGTGCGTGCGCGTGCGCGAGCGCACTGAACAGAGACACACCGGTACTGTGCTGCTGGCTCTCCTCTCCACTCTGCTTATCTGTGGTCTCTGCACTAACCTTGAGCGAGGGACTCGACCGGGCTCATTTGGGTGCTCTGTCAAGTGCAGCCTCATTTATTGTGCTTAAGGACAAGGGAAGACGAGGAAATTACAGGGAATAAACGGCTTTTCAATCAAAGCCAAGATCCATTTTCGCTCCTGACAATGTCAGTGGCCGGTGTATGATTATAATACAATTACGCTGGGATATAAAACAGGTGACCAACCTAGAGCTGCTTATCACTTATTACCTGTAGTTCTGTGCAAAGCTTCAAAGAAAATGTATTTTGAGGGGGGGGGGGGGGGGGGACTTTGTTGTTGGGAAAATGTATGAAAATTTTAGATATGAGAAATTTGAATTATACCCGATTTCGAATTATTCGGCACCGTTATACATGAAACACTTTTTCGGAACAAAGATGTGCTTCATTCGTGTGTCCAGGTCTTTTTTCCCCCTCCTTTTAATTTTATTTCTCTAGTTTGCCAGCTCCCACACAACAGCCAGCTTACAAGACAAATCCCAAGGCTGGACTGGGGTGAAGCCTAACATGTGCTTCCTCTCATGTGATGCCAGCCAATAGCGTCTTGCCGCCTGTTCATTTGAACCCACTCTGAAGGACATGCTGTACACCCTCTTCTACATACACAAACTCACCCACGCCTGCAATAGTGCAGTGTTACTGCAAATGATGACGGTGGCTTTTACCCACAGATGGCTGTGATATTGTCAAGATTCTACCTAAAAATAGAGTTAACACCTTTGGGGTTGCACCACTGGGGATCTCCAAAATCCGTTAGTTAAATAATAGTTTTCTCTATTAAAGTTTGGAACTAATAATTCATCAATGTATAAATACAATAATTAATTGTGTTTTTTTTTTTAGCAGCAATAAAAATAGTCCTATAGAATTAGAAGTCAAAGTTAAAATATTCCACAACGTCACACACTTTAAACACCTCTTCTGCTGTCTTTTCACAGCATCACTCTTCTCTTCCATGTGCTCTTCTTTCTCTCTCTCTCTCTCTCTCTCTCTCTCTCTCTCTCTCTCTCTCTCTCTCTCTCCCCCTTCCACCCTCTGTATTGAAATTCCCGATGGCCTCGTGCTTCCTCCCTTCCTAATCTTCTCATCAGGTCTTTTGCTTAAATCATGATGCATAGTCCCGGCTTGAGCAGAGGAGCCCCATTAGTCACTGAGCGACCATTCGACGTATCTACTTTTTATCCATCTCTTAAATCAGTCCGTGCGGCTATTGGCAGCGGGCTGGGCAGCCTCCAAGTGCACTGATTGAAGTGGCATTGTTTGGGAGACAAGCCGTGCTGAATCAATAGGCAGTCTTACTAAATTACAGTTTGCATGAAAAATGAGGCCCTGCCCCTTTTTAAGAGCTGAAGAGGTGTGAGATGAGGCCTGCACATGGTTACATGTTACCCTCACTGGATGAATGTAGGTACACTGGGATATTTAAGTAATTTCCATGTGAAGGCAGCTAAAAAATTATAGTCAATATTACAGCTTGCTGTATAAAAAAAAAAGTGTGGATGTTGGATAGCATGTGTGTGTGTTATATCGAGTAATTTATTGTTTTGCTATGTTATCATTTTATTCTCTCTCACACACACAAACTCTCCACTGAGTCTCCTGTGTTACTCTAAGGCTTCCTTGTATTCCTTCTGTTCTGTCCCTTTCTTCAGCCTTCAGCCTTCACCTCTTCCTCCTAACCTTTAACCTCACTCATCCTGTCCTCAGATGGGTGGGGGATACTCCATGTCCGCTAAGGAGGGCTTAATGCTCCGTGGTCTATGGCTTGGGTCATCTCTCCTCCGGGCCGTGCTCAGGCCTCTAACCCCACACTATTAATCATCCCTCTCATTCTTATTTACCCTGCCTTCGTTTAGTGCTCCACTACAGTACCAAGAGGGTCAATTAGGCCCTGCAAGCCCCTTGTCCCATACTCCCAGAGACACAGCAGGGGCAATTAGGAAGTCTAATACCAGCCTGCCGAACAGAGGTGCATGTTGTAAACACGCAGAACATATGTTTGTCCTCAGATAGAGTATGTCAACTGTGTGTGTGTGTGTGTGTGTGTGTGTGTGTGTGTGTGTATTTATCTAATGTATGTGTATACCTATCAAAATATTGGAATATTTCCTAAGATGAATCATAAAAGCATGTACAATATAATAAATACAGAAATGTGCAGCATTTGAAAAGTATTGTTCATTTATGCACTCAGTATTTAGTCAGGACTCCTTTAGCACAAATCACTGCATCAGTGCACCATGGCGTGGAGGCGTTATTGAAGACCGGGTTGCTTTGATAGCAGCCTTCAGCTAATCTGCACTGTTGGGTCCACTGTTTCTCATTTGCATTTTGACAATACCTCATACATTCTTTAGAAGTACAAGCCAAGTAAGTTGGCCGGCCAATCAAGCACAGTAATGTCAGAGTCAGCAAACCATTTAGTGGTCATTCTGGCACTGTGGGCAGGTGCTAAGTCCTGCTGGAGAAGGAAAACATCTCCATAAAGCTTCCCAGCAGACAGAGACATAATAATTAAATATCTTGGTAGATATCTGCGTTTACTTTGAGCTTGATAAAACACATTGGACCAACAGCACCAGACGACATGGCACCGCTGACTGTAGAACCTTCACACTGGACTTTCAGCAACTTGGATTCCGTGCCTCTTTACTTTACCTCCAGTCTGTGGGACCTTGATGTCCAAATGAAATGCAAATTTTTACTTTTGTCTGAAATGGGGACATTGGACCACAGAGCAACGGCCCAGATCTTTTTATCCTCAGTCCGGGTACGACTCTTCTGATGATGTCTCTGGTTCAGGAGTGGCTTGAAACTAGGAATGCAACATTGTTAACCCATTTTCTGAAGATGTCTTTGCATGGTGCCTCTTGATACACTGACTCCAGCCTCTCTGCACTGCTTATGAAGCTTTCCCTAATTCTTGAACCTTTCCATGAATCTGCTTCCATACAGCATCCTGCGAACAGTCAGCCCTTGCAACGATGACCTTCTGTGGTTTACACTCCTTGTGGACAGTGTCGATGATCATCTTCCGGGCAACTGTCAAGTCAGCAGTTTTCCCCATGATTGTGGTTGCGTGTACTGATCTTGACCTGTCAGTGTATCAATTGATACACTGCATTTCTGAAGTAATTCAAACGAACGAAAATTAAATATTGTATTATTTTGATATATTGGAAAGTTAACCAGAAATGCTTGAATTAGTTCACTTGACATGTTTTTGAGATTGAATTTGAGTTTCATTTTTTAAATTTTTTTATTAAATTACAAACAAAAAGAACTTTTACATAAATTTCAGGTTATGTAGGGGTCCATGTCATAAAAAAAAATAATGTTAAACTGCTTATAGATTGTTCTGTGTGTCACACAACATTGAGTTTCCCATCACAAATACAGCACAGGCCGAGATCTCTGACTTGAAATTAACAGACCTGCAATCACGGAGCTGCAAGTGCATTATTTATCACTACAATGAAACACATGTTTTAACTTTTCCACCTCTCTCTTTCACTGCGGTTTTTAATATGCCATAAATCTGATGATCCAGTATAAGGTATGTTGGGTCATTTTCAAATGGACATTTTTTTTTCCTTTTCTTTTTTTTTTATAGCTGCACTGCCAAAGTGGGGGTTGTGCCAGTCCGGTCTTTTTCCATCATGTTAATTACAGTAGTGATAGATAGGTTTAGTTTGTTTGTGCATATGTGAGTGTGTGTATGTGTGTGTGTGAGAGAGAGAATGATGATTCAGAGAGGCACTTTTTTAAATAGCAAAAGTGCTTTACTAATACAAGTGGCTCTTTCATAGCTGCTTTTATTCTATAAAGGTGTGTGTGTGCGTGTTCAGAGGAGAGGCCATAATAAACATGCATTATCATCCTGATCCCCTAGCCAGGAGAAGGCTGCCATCGACTGATCATCTCCACACAGCTCCATATGATAATGGATCCTCTGACTGTAACATGTCGGCCTCATTGTCATGTAAAAGCATTCTTTTTACCCCCAGCCCACGAGGAGGTGGGAGCCATGTCACACAAGCAATAACGGCCCCCACTCATATTAAATGTAACATGACTTTAAAAAGCGATGGCAGAGGGGGAGCAGGGAGCGTGTGAGTAAACCGCCGTCGTCTCTGAGCACAGCTTTTACTGCGAAGTACTACGTTTACTGTTACTGCTTTTACTACTCTGAGGTCTTCGCAGATTTTATATATATCCATATTCAGTTATTAGTCACACAGTCTTTCCTGATTAAATTCTGTAATCTAAAATAAGCCTTGTGTGAATGAAGTGAGGAACTCCCAGGGTGCACTGGACTACATGTTTTTGTATTTAAATGACAGAAGAGCAGAGCTACAGAAGTGAACTGTCAGAAAGGCCCCTTTGTGTGCGTGTTTGTGTGGGCATCTGTGTATTTGGGCCTATTTTACAGTATATAGTGGTGGGGACCAAATGTTCCCACAGGGATAGAAATATCTGTGGACATTAGTATTAACCCAGGGAGAGAAACAGCTTTTGTAGTTTTGCAGTTGTGCGAAGTTTGTGGGTGATTAAAGATTTAGTTGGGTGTAGTATTAATGATTACTTTTACAATATAGGTCTGATTTGAATAAGCAACGTAATAGTAATAATAATAATAAGAATAAGAAGAAGAAGAACAATTAACATCAAGTAAGTAAATAACAGAAGGAAAGGAAGAAATTCATGGTTCTCTGGCAAGAGAGACAGATGTGTGTGTGCGTGGAGGAGTGTGTCTTATTAGTCCTGGCTGATTGAGTCTTCGCCGAGTACTGGATGAGCCCATCTCTCTCTCATTGATTCTTCAGCGTCACATCAGCCGAGTACAGAGAATATCATCCAACAAAACATTAAGTAAACCAATAGCGAGTGCTAGACTGGTAATGTAAAATCCATTGTGTTTTCATCGTGCTAATTGATCAGACACTAGCGGAGATAGTCTCTGCTTAGCTGTTGATTTTTCTTTCTTTCCTCCTCGGTCAAATTGTCTCCATCACACGCAGTGTCTTGTGTCCCGCCGGGAGAAATTAGCTAATGATGTAATTACCGCGAGTCCAGTGCCGATAGCGCGCTATTGTTTTGGGGAAATAATGGATACTTTCTTGATTCTGGCCGGCACTTTGGCTTGTTCTACCTTCAAAGGTATTACGCTCTGGAGAGAATTGATTTTGTTTGCTCCTAAAATGGAGCCAAATGGATAATGTAGGATGTGTAGACGCCTTTGTTCTCCAGCACTGATGTAAAGTTGCCTCACCTGTGTACTGTGTGTGTCGGCTTATACACCTTCATGGTGTATGTTTCCTGGGATTCTGTAATTCACATTGCTATATAACAGCCATTTTAGTTCAAACGCTGAAAAATCATTTGAATGATCTGCAATAATCAATTAATATAGAAATTCAATTTCACTCTCACCCAAAACAAAGGGATTTCAGTCTGAAGGCAAACCAATTAAAAGTCCCAAGAGATTTTGAGATTTCCAGATTAAACCTATTTTTAATCACAATCAGTACTGTGCTAAAGTCTTGAGCGGCCCGTCATTTCTTCATGTTAAATTCAATGACATTAAATGATGTAGGTTCAATTAAAGTGGAAGGCAAACTTTTTACAGTGACAGGCTGCAAACTGCCTAAAGATACAATTTTAAAATCGCTTGTTTATCCAACAACCTCAGCTGCACCCTCATTTCCCCTCTTGTCTGTTCAGCATTCAGCTGAGCATCCATCAGTAGACCAATCACCGGCCTGATCAGCTGATTGCACCCGTTTCTTACTGGTTTACGCCTTAAGTTTAAAAAAAAAAAAATATATATATATATATATGTTATAATTCATGGGTCACTGTGCTGCTGAACAAACAAAGCACATTCCTCTGGTGAGGAACAGGGACTGGAGTGAAAATGAGAGCCAAAACCCTGCAAAAAAATTAGCCAAAAAACAGGCCTGTGTTGAACCTTCACATCGGACCACAAGCAACTTGTATTCTGTGCCTCTCCTCACTTCCTCCAGACTCTGGGAACATGATTTCCAAATGAAGTGCAAAATTTACTTCAATCTGAAAATACTACTTTGGTCTACTGAGCAACAGTCTAGTCTTTGTTATCCTTAGCCCAGGTACGATGCCCTCTGACGTTGTCTTCGATTCCAGTGTGACTTGACACAAGTAATGCAGCAGTTATAGCCCATGTCCCGGATGGTGGCTCTTGAAGCACTGACTCCAGTTACAGTCCACTCCTCGCCCAGATTTTTGAATTAACTTCATTTCACAATCCTCTCAAGGCCGCGGTTATCCTCGTTGCTTGTGCACCTTTTTCTACCACATTTTTTCCTTCAATTTAAATTTCCATGAATGTGCTTGGATACAGCACTTTGAGAATAGCCAGCCAACTGAACTAGACTGAGACACCGTTTAAAGGCTCAGCAAAACTTTGCAGGTGTTTTGAGTTAATTAACTGATTAGAGTGTGACAATATTCTAAGATACTGAATTTGGGGGGTTCATTAGCTGTAAGGCATAATCATCGAAATGAAAAAAAAATAAACACTTGAAATATGTTCACTTATTGAATTACTAAAATAAATCTACTTTTCGATGATATTCTAACTGAGCTGCACCTGTAATGTATGTATCCATGTACTTAGGGAAGAGGCTAGACATATACCGGGTGGGTAGCATTAGAAATTATTAAGGCTGGATTTCTTAGTGAGGGTTGAAAAGGGTTAGGTCAGTACTTCTGTGTTTTTTTCTGATTTATGACAATAAACAAAACATTGCAAAGCACTGTCATTTTAATTTTTTTTTATTTTTATCCATATTTATTTATTTTCTGGTGTTTAATATTTGCCCACACACATTCTCTACGCTGTCCCCCTACATCTTCAAAAACATTCTAAAGTAACCCATGGGGGGAAAATAATCAGGTCATTTATATGGGCGCCGCTCTCGAGTCACTAAATACATTTCCATAACGCCACATGAACCTACTGCAAGACTGATCATTGATTTTAGTTGCAAATCTTTTCGTCATTAAAGATTTTTTTCTGTTTGATATCATTCATATCCATCTGTCAGACTTGTGCGTCAATAAAACGTCTCTAATGTTTTGTACCTCCTACCAGATGATGGGGGAAAAAGAGAAAGATTTACATTTAGGGGTTATAAAATTGTCCTTCCATGTGATAGCTGCGCAGTGTTGGTAAATGATGGCCATTTAAAATCCATAAAACTGTTATTGTGCATAATACCATATTAATATATCTGTGTATAAGGTGCAGTTAAGCGCAGAATGCGCAAGAGGTTAAATAAACGACTCTGTGATCTTTCTCTGTTTTTTTTTTTCTTTTTTCTTTTTCTTCTCCCCTCCTCTATTTCGGCGCTCACCTCAGTGTTGTGGAGAGGCGGATCATTTCCCATTGCAGGGATTTATCTAGGAGAATAAGTCTCTCTGTGTCTGCTTTTATTGACACTGTATTCCTACTGTGATATGATACTACAATAATGGACCTTTGTAACGTGGGCGGAATATAGTTCCCCTCTTTAGAGATGCAGGAACAGAGCAGTAGTGCTCAGAGTTGCACTGAATACATGATGGAGGGGAAGGACGGGCAGAAACATTTATGTAGATGTATATATGGTTCTACAAAATTGGGCATTTATTGGGAATTTATTAGTTGTGTTTATCTGGATGTGTCTAAAAGGTTTCTTTTTGCTAATATGAAAAATGCACACTGCATCAGAACAGATTTATGGTTTCTTTTTGTTTAGATAAATAAAGAAATGAATATTATCTCTGTATTGTAATATTGAATCTGCCACCCATTTTCATTAATACCTATTGTATACTAGATAAATATTTTTTTCCCAGTGTAAAATCCATCAATTTGTAATATTAACTCACGGCTTATTTTCATTCTTTCTCTTGCAGCCTGTTGAAATAGATATAGCTTAAGATACTTGAAATGAATATTTTCTTATGTTTTTTCAATTAAGTGTCATTTTTCAATTAAAAGATATGTTAATTAATTATATAAATGAACGAGGTCGGTTTGTAGCTAATGCTTCTTTCCCAGCTGCATGATGGGTCAGAGTAACTTAGCTAAACACCGTAGGTAAGGGTCGGCATGTTCCTCCCTGAGGTTCTGTACGTTCATGCGCATGCCATGCTTCACATGACATATTTTCGAACCAACGGCTTTTAATTACCACAGGGGTGAGGAAAGGTTTTGCTGTCATATCTGGCACCAGGATGTCAGTAGCATATCCTTTAAGTGCTGTAAGTTATAAGGTGAGGCCTCCACGGATCAGACTGGTTTGTCCCGCACGTACTGTACCATGGATGCTCAATCGGATCGAAGGACGGATCAACAACCTTAAACTCTTTGCCTGGATAAATTAAACTTGGGTGCCCATGATCCTTGCACCTGTCTACTGGTATATAATACATCAGTGTATACTATCTATACTGAGAACTGATTGTAGAATATATGGTCAAGTATTGATGGGCACCTGGCCATCACAACCATCTTCTTGAAACTGTTGCTACAAATTGGAAGTACAGAATTGTACAGGATTTGTCTGTAACATCACAAATTACCTTCACTTGACCTAAGAGGCCCAAACCTGTTCCAGCATGACAAGGCCCCTGTGCACAAAGTGAGATCTATGAAGACTTGGTTTGCCAAGGTTGGAACTAAAGTATGAAACTTGTCTATATGTTGATTAAACTAAAGCTAATACCTACGTCAATATACAATACAAACCATTTTAAGGTAACAAGTTTTACCTTGTTTATTGCTGATGCTGTGTGTAACCACTGTGATTTGACACCCCTCTGATTTTACTGTATATAATGTAATGAGTTACAAAAGTAGTAACAGTGCCATCACAAACAAAATTAACATTTAACTTTTAATACTCGCCTGTAAATAGCCATTTATCAGTTGATTAAGCATCATTAATACTACTACTACTACTACTACTACCGGCTCCGCTTACCATAAGACGTGCTGGAAGACTCGTTGAGAATGGTCCAATCACATGAGCCCAAATATTTAAAAACAATATTGATTCGCTAAGAACAAAAGTGGGAGGGTTCAGTGCGCACAGCGCTGCGCCCCAAGGATGATTTGAAAAGATCCAATTAGAGCTCAGCCTCAAATCACATGCTTTTTAAAAATGTACGTGCCTACATAGACACTCGTTTGTTCGGCGCCTCGCGCAAATGGACGTAATACGGTTTAGATTTTTTTTTATGTAAATAAATTCTATTAAGAAATACAGCGGAATATTGTGACTAAATGACTTTATTTCATTATTAAAATAAATCATTATTATGTTAAATAATTACATGTTAAAGTAGCATTCTTCTCTGGCTTACTTTAAGGGGGGCAGCGCCAATATTGACCGGCCGCGACTGCTGGTGATGTTGAATGCTGAGTGTGTTGGAATAGACGAGAGGGGAAATGAGGTCGCTGCTGAGGTTGTTGCATAAACAACCAATTGTTTCTTTAGGCACTTTGCAGCCTGGCGCAGTAAAACATTTGTTCCCATTTCTTCAGCGTAATGTACAATTTAATTGAATATGAAGAATAAGGGGTGACTCAAGACTTTTTCACTGTCTTGTTCTGTACTGTTACACCCATAGTATAACAGCATGGTTAGAAATGAACTGGTATAAAATTAGTTAAATGACAGTGATCAGTGTAGATTCTTTGTTTTGTGCCGTTGCTTAGTTCCCCTCCCTTACCTCTTTCCCTCTGAGCCTCTTTCAATATGTTGGAAATCCCTTTAGCTTTATTTTATTGCTGTCCTCAGCAAGCTTTTATCCCACTCCAAGCCTGCCATGCTGTCCTATTTAGCCTACTATTTTCTATGTATGTTATTTCCGCTCTGTGGCAGTGGAGCTTTGACCAGCGAGCATGTTTATGTTTTGGCTGCATTGGGCCCAATGCCCTGTAGTACAGGGGCTTTAGAAATGCAATTTCCCCTTCTCCGTTCTACACATTAGAATATGAAAGTGTGTAGGGCTCTGGACTGCTCTGCAGCTGTCCGCAGACGTGCCCTCATGCATAAGACATGAGCTGCACAGTCAGTGTGATGCAGCGAGACTGGGATATCCTGGCCTAAGACACATACACATGCTGTAATGAGGAGGATTTGATTCTTCAAACAGCATATGCACAAGGGAGGAAGTGCTCTTTAGTGTGTGTATGTGTGTGTGTGTGTATGAACATTTTATTAGCTGCCTGTGTATCACTCTGTACTATGGCTGTATTTTTGATGAGTGTGTCACTAAAGTTTTAAAGACTCGTTTCAAAACACTTTCACTATAATAAAGAAGTGTAATTGTAGAGAGGAAGAATGTGTGTGTGTGTGT
>JAAGKR010001243.1:20407-134810 GCA_011419295.1 Clarias macrocephalus
TACACCCATAGTATAACAGCATGGTTAGAAATGAACTGGTATAAAATTAGTTAAATGACAGTGATCAGTGTAGATTCTTTGTTTTGTGCCGTTGCTTAGTTCCCCTCCCTTACCTCTTTCCCTCTGAGCCTCTTTCAATATGTTGGAAATCCCTTTAGCTTTATTTTATTGCTGTCCTCAGCAAGCTTTTATCCCACTCCAAGCCTGCCATGCTGTCCTATTTAGCCTACTATTTTCTATGTATGTTATTTCCGCTCTGTGGCAGTGGAGCTTTGACCAGCGAGCATGTTTATGTTTTGGCTGCATTGGGCCCAATGCCCTGTAGTACAGGGGCTTTAGAAATGCAATTTCCCCTTCTCCGTTCTACACATTAGAATATGAAAGTGTGTAGGGCTCTGGACTGCTCTGCAGCTGTCCGCAGACGTGCCCTCATGCATAAGACATGAGCTGCACAGTCAGTGTGATGCAGCGAGACTGGGATATCCTGGCCTAAGACACATACACATGCTGTAATGAGGAGGATTTGATTCTTCAAACAGCATATGCACAAGGGAGGAAGTGCTCTTTAGTGTGTGTATGTGTGTGTGTGTGTATGAACATTTTATTAGCTGCCTGTGTATCACTCTGTACTATGGCTGTATTTTTGATGAGTGTGTCACTAAAGTTTTAAAGACTCGTTTCAAAACACTTTCACTATAATAAAGAAGTGTAATTGTAGAGAGGAAGAATGTGTGTGTGTGTGTTTGTGAGCATGTCGTGCACAGAATATGGCGACCAGAAGCTTATCCAGCTTTGTGTACCTGCTGCAAGATATACATGTAAAACATGTGGCTTTGGAGCACCTAAACCCTCTCAGATTGATATAGTAAAGAAGAAGGATAAACAGTGTATGAGGACAGTATTAGGAGGAGTGTGTCCATGCATCTTCGGGGAACAGAAAAAAAAGTGTATAAAGAAAAAGATGTAACCGGCTGTAATGCACTCTCTTGCCCGTCCTTGCCATTTATCACTTTGTCTCACTCTCACGAGTTGCCGTGCTGAAACCATGGCAGGAGACAGCATCTATCTGGTGAAGTGTACACTTGTTACAAAGTGCATACTAGAGTGCAAGAGTGATTGCACTTAGATTAAGGGGGTGATTTGTCATCCCTTTAAAGCCCACACCGCTCCTATCTCCATATTTCTGCAATGTGCATTAGGAGCGGGACAGAAATATAGCGAAGACGTTTTACGATACACAATATGTATCACAATATATTGGTTTACTAACAATTTTCTAGCAGGGCAGTACGAGCAGCGATACAGATGTGTTTTTTTTATTTATTTTTCATATTTTAAAATAGCATTTTTATAAATGAAAAAATGACAGGTACAAACTTCAGCTGCCGCTTAGTTTGTAATTATTAAAAATGATATCGCAGAAAAGTGTGTTGTGAAATAATTTATCAGAACATCATATTATCATATCGCCTAGCCATACAGCAGTGTGCATACTGTATGTGTACAGGCGAGCTTGTTTTTCATGCTTTGTGACATCTTAAATGAAAAAACAATCTCAATGAAAGAGAGGTCCCATACTGTATGTCCTCACACTCACCCAGTCCTCACAAAAAGAAAATATTTTGACTCTTTTCATTTTTTAACCAGAAATTGCATTTTTGTTAGAAAAAAAAATCATACAATTCATGGAACTTGCATATCAGATTTGACTGGTGAGGTTAAGGATGGGATTAGATTTAAGTCAAGAGCCTCCCTTCCTTACCTGCATCAATACAATTCGCTCACAAAGATAGTAGCGCCAGTGTGTGTGCATCCGTCTGTGCATGCATACAGATGAAGAGTTTTAAACTTTGTTCTACAAATTCAAACTTGTTTTGTAGTCCCTTAATGTACAGTAATATCTGATAAGATCTGTGACAGCTGCCGTTTTGCAGTTGCTTTGACGTTTAGGGAGTTACTGTGAAAGGTGGTCTGTGGGAGAGTGCAGTGAATGACAAACACTCGTAATGTGTACAATCCCCTGCTCTCTGGTGTGTACACTGACACCATGCTCCCTCTTTCTATGAGAGTCCAGGAGACATGTCCAGTCACAGCTGTGCAACTGTTCTATCTCCATTCCAACACAGAATATAATGTATAGCCTTTTAGACCAGGGGGAATAAAAAAAAGGAAGAGTGTAAATATGAGAAGAACTAGAAATACAAGGAGGGATCAGTCTTTTAATTGGAGAAGAGGTGAATAGAGTGACTGGGGTCTGGCTGAGTGTGAGAAGCTCCAGGAGTTCAGCTTTGAACGAAGGGTGAACTATGGAAGACAAAAAGACAGAGACGCTCGTTGTTCTCTAACCAAAGAGAGAAGCAAAGCGTGAAAAACTTGAGCTACCTGGGGGAGACTCTCGCCCTTTGTCTCACTCTCTTTGTCATGGTAGCGCTGAGGTCACAACTGAATGGTGTCCCACACACAGATGCACAGAGAATAAAATCTGGCTTCAAGAACGTAGAGTGGCCAGTTCTATGGTTGTGTAACATCCTACATTTTTTACATTTTTAACACTAGATGTCCGTTTTGCACTCTCCTACTCTGGTCAGAGGGTGTTAGGAGTTCTTCTGAAGGTCACATTTGTGCTTTAACTCCCTTGTATATCATCCTGTCAGAATCGTGCTGCTGTGATGTGCGTTTCAGTGCTCTACACCTGCCTCTTAATTTAGCCTCCTGGCCTAATCCTGCCTCGTCTCGTCCAGTCTTCTTTTTCCGTTTCCCCATCGGTGCACTCAGGCCTGACCCAGTCCGTGACCCTCTGCCCTTAGGTATTGCTCGTGCAGGGCTCCATCAAACACACGAGTCACCTCAGCTCCTGCCCCAGCCAACCCCTAGTTACCTGGGCTAGACCTACTGAGGACAGGCCTTAGAGCAAGATTAATGGACCATGGAGAAAGACAACCTGTTTGTTTCTCTCTGTGTTTGTGTGAGCTATTTTTCAATTGTAGACAATGCACAGTAATTAACAACAAAACGATATAAAAAATATCCTTTTATGCACATATAGTATGCTTAAATGGGAATCTGCATATTCATACACTTAATCAATCAACCACTCATGTGGCAGCTGCTTTATGCATAAAATAATGACAGTAATGTTCTGTTTATTTTCACATCCAACATTAGAATAAAAGAGAAAAAATGTGATTTCACTCATTTTAACCATGGCATGGTTGTTCTGGATAGAGTATTTCAGAAATAGTTGATCTCGTGGGTATAGTCTTTAAAATTTTCCACAGCAAGAAGTGTTCAGCGAGCTCCAGTTGTCCAGAAAGGTCCAAGGAAAATGGTCAGACTGGTTTGACAATTACAGTATTACTTTAATTATTACTTTAATATATTAGCCATAACATTACAAAGCAATTATGTCCAGAATTGTTTCGGTTCTCCTTGTGCCACCAGGGCATCTCTGACCCCTCAGGGCAAGACCTCAGTTAGTTCTACTGTATGGTGTCTGGCACCAGAATGTTGGCAGAGGATGCTGTGGGTTGCAGGTTAGGGCCTGTATGGATCGGACTTGTTTGTCTGGCACATTCCATGAATGCTCATTCTGATTGGGATTTGCGGAGTGTGGAGGCCTGGGCCCCATGCACGGTGGGCTGTGGTGCTCTGTCCGTCTATTGGGACTAGGATTGACTTTTATGGTGATTTTTTATGGAGTTTTCTGTGGCTTTTTCAGGCCGAGCCCTAGGTATATAATTGATAATCACAGGTGTTAATGTTATTGCTGATCGGTATAATGCTTCAACAGAATTACAGAAGGTAAGTTGCATCCAGGTTCTGCTGATCATCAGCCCTTGATTAACTGATCATCAGCAGGTGTCCATAAAAGCAGTCTGGAAGATACAGTTGTGTGAGGGAAAGACATAGGCAGTGGTTTTAAAGAAGCAATTGTTGCTGCACATGAATCTGGAATGAGTTATAAAACTATTTCCAGACAATTTGGAGTTCAACATTCTACATTGAGAAAGATTATTTACATATGGAAAGCATTCAAGATTCCAATCTTGCCAGGAGCAGACGTCTCAGCGCATTCATCCCAAGGTCAAACTGTGAAATAATAATAATAAAAAAAGCCAGTTACATGTCAGACACTACAGGTCTCACCGAGTATGAGAAATGTAAAAGCCCATGACATCACAATTAGAAGAAGACTGAGCAAGTACATTTTGCTTGGTTGCCAGGACAATCCTCTTCTGTTTAAAAAGATCATTAAGTCATGACTTAGGTTCGCTAAACTACATCTGAACAAAACACTCCTGGAGCAATGTCCTATTTACAGATGAGACCAAGGTGGAGTATTTGGCCTCAGTGCCAAGTGATGATTTCAGTTTGTTTTGCACCCTGAGGACCTGGGCACTGGGAACTCCTCTGTATATCAGCGTATTCTAGAGGCAAATGCGAGCCCATCTGACTGACAGCCAAAGCTTGGCCTAAATTCAGGCATGCATTAGAACAATGATCAGAACCACACCAGTAAACCTACATTAGAATCACTGAAAAATAAAAGAATCAAGGTTTTGGAATGGCCTAGTCAAAGTCCAGACCTCAACACAATAGAAACACTGTGGTGGGAGCATAAGAGAGTTGTGTGTAAGAGAATGGCCAAAAAGTTCAATTAACTGAAGCAAAGTTGTAAGAATGAGCCAAAATTTTCTTCACAACGATGTGAGAGACTGATCTGATGAAGTCATATAGGAAACGATTAGTTTAAGGTATTGCTGCTAAAGGTGGATCTACAAGCTATTTATTTATGACGGTACTTACTATTGATAAATTTTTTTATTTTTGTTCAATACATAATGGCACAGTTAAAAACTTATATGTTGTTTGTCTGAGGATTTATTTGCATAATTTTAAAAACCCACTATGATGAGGTGATTTTTATGTTTTTACAAACACACACAAAAAGAGGGAGTACTAACTTTTGAACGTGCTCTATTGCATGATGCATGTGCGGAGTAAATATCAATGGTGTGTTCATCTCCCCAGTTTTACTGTTACACTGACGCAAATGACCTTTACTTAGGAGATAATTGTTCAGTTCTGTGCTGGTGTGATTGTGATCTTTCTTTCTCATTCTCTCTCTCTTTCTCTCTCTCTTTCTCTCTCTCTCTCTCTCTCTCTCTGTCTCTTTCTCTCTCTCTCTCTCTCGCTCTGAAGACTGCTGGTTCAGCAGTAGGGAGTTTCCACGTGGAGCTGCAAGGTCCTCTCTTCATTTTCAAGGTGTCCCTTTGCCAGGCCCCTTTTTCAGCCTTTTTTTTTAATGGATTGGCCTTATATACTTTCCAAATGGAGGACTGAGCGTTAATTCACACACTGATAAAGATCCTTTTACCTCCTCTTTTAGAGCTTCTCTTCCAGATAGGAAGTACACAAGCGAAGGTTAGACTGGGCTTGAATACTCACTCTGCCCAGACTTGGCCGGGAGAAAATGGAGGGAAAAAAAGGTGAAAAAGAATCAATTTAATTGCCTTTCATATGTTTGAGGCACAACGCAGTGTGACTGTGCGCTGCTGAATGGAGGAGAAGATTCTCCCCTCTTTTGCACGCCTATGAGAGCATGAATGTGTGTTAGCGGAGAGAAAATGGAAGACTATTGAACGCATTCTGTTAGGACAGAAGGTTATCTGGCGTGACTCTAAAGCGACAGGTATAGCTGTCAAAGCTGCCGTCACCTCTGGCCCTCGAACCACACGCATGTACACAGACTGTCAAAATTAAACAGTACAGTAGAGGGTGACCTCCGGGTGCTCAGACAGGGAAGGGAAAGGAAAGGAATTGCCTAAATTATTACACGGTTTAATATCAAACTCTGAGCTTTGAAAACCAAACATCCTTTTTTTTCCCCCCCGCCCTGCGCTTTCTTCAACTCTTGTCTTTAATCCTCCACCATAAAACCAGAAATCAATTTATTCGAGGAAGTCAGTGCATGGATGTTTGTGACAAAGAGAGAAAGCGAGTGAGAGATTTGCATAGCTTATTACTTCTCTTGAACATGTATACAATGTTCATAGTTTACAGATGATTCATCTCTCCCCTCCCCTTTCCTCTTCCTCTCGATTCTTTTCAGTGTTTGTGCGTTTGATTTCCTTTGAAAGCCGGCTCTGTCCTTCCTCTCAGTGTTTATGCTATACATATGCAAATGACAAACAAATTCTATTGTACCACCGAGCACCGGCCGTGTGTTTTAGAATTTTTCCCCTCCGAAAAATTTTCCCGACTAGATTGCAAGAACGACTCTTGAAATGGTTCCTGAAGCCAGTCCATCTGCTCCTTGTTAGCTTATATTATCTTTTTTAAATTTTTTTTAAGATTGTTATGGTAAAGATTAATTCAACAGGAAAGCTTGCAATGCATTTCTTTGTTGTAAGTTTGGAAAAGCACGGCGCACTGTGTGATATGTTTTAGTGTGTGTGTATGGGGGGGTGGCGGGGGGTTATTACTCTGGTCTATAAAATTAATTTTGGTATTTTAAAAAGGACATGCGTATGTGTCGGTGCGCTGAGAATCACTGCACGCTTTGCTGTTTTTCTTATTCCTTGAATTGTGCCAGAAAATGTCTGTCACTTTTGATTAATTTGAAATGCCAGTCATTTTGATTGCCTTTAATATAAAAGTCTGCTTGTTGTGATTTCTTTATATTGGAACATTATGATAAAATGGTGGAGGCTTTTTTTTTTTTTTTTTTTATAATCTGAAGGCACCAATTCAGCAACATCACATTTTGCGGTATATTTTGTGTGTTAAAGCAGTTACCCCTATCTGGCGCATCCCTCTGCCTTGTGACTTTTGTGCCACGGCCAGGCGGCAGGTTCCCAATCTGCGTGCACCCTGAGCGCTTGACCTGCTTGCCCACTCGAGCGTGCCACGGTTATTGTACATGCATGTGTACACTTTAGCATTTTTTTAGGGAAAAAAAAAAAGTGCTCAGATCTTTTGTGACAGACACAAATGATGCAACATTTGACTTTGCGAGTGCTTACGGAAGTAGTTTTCTTTGAGTTGGCACTTAATTCTGTACATCTGCAGTCTCCTCCCTCACAAAGCGCACACACACGCACACACACGCACACACACGCACACACACGCACGCACACACACACACACACACACACACACACACACACACACACACACACACACACACACACACACACACACACACCTGCACAGCATGGCAAAACCACATGCCACCTTCACAAGGCTTGTTCGCTTTATTATGTTTTTTGGTAAGGAAACACAAAGAGAGTTTTTTTTTTATTTTTATACAGCGTGATTATGATGAAGAGGTTCCTTTCTGGTAATTGTAGTTATTTATTTATTACATTTTGGAAATTAATGTGAAACATTTGTTTCATGTTGTTAATGAAGCAGAGCGATAACGTAATAATCAAAATCAACTCTGTCAAAATATTCTCTCTCTCTGTTTCACTCACCCTCCCTCTACACACACGCACACACGCACACACACTCCATGAAAAATCCTCTATTTATAAAAATGAAAGCGCTTTGACGTTAGTAGTGATTTAAGATCATACTTGATGCATATTTAAACAGCTCTGGACATTTCCATTTCTGCTGTACATCTGACTCCATCCCTCTGATTTAATCATGTCTCTAATCACGCTGCATATTTAAATAAATATCTCACATCGCCGGTTTATCCATGTTAACCCAGCATGGCAGGTTTCTTGGTTCTTCTCCATTCTTATAGATAAATGTAGAAAATGATGTAACGAGACGTGCTACTAATTACCCAGCCATTTAGTGATAATGTGGGGCCACATACGGAACGGTCAATCCTGGGAGAAGGGGAAAGGGTTATTAAATCAAAGCTGTGTACAGGTTTCAGATCGAATTTGAACAGAGAAATTAAAATACCACAAGCCCTAAGCAGATATCTTGCAATAAATGAATATGATCTTTTAACAAAGCATTGTTTTTTGTTAACCTAAGCTGATATATATATATATATATATATATATATATATATATATATATATATATATATATACTTTTTAGTATTTTTCCCTGTTTTTGCAAAGTTCTGTTTAATTTCATTACCCTTATTTATGATCGCTCATTTTCAGACGCCCAGATGAAGCGGGATGTTTCGCGGTACACAGTAAATAAAGGTGAATATTTATGCTGTGGCATGTTGCCTGGCTGCAGACTTGTGCAGTTTTCACCTGAATCGAAAATTGGAATTCACTGGAATTTACAAATGGTTTTGGATTTAATTCATTGCCTGCCAGCATTTGCATAGAAATAATCTGTACAGAGGTAGATGAGGAGATGAGAGGGCGTGCTTCTGCAGAAAGCCCTTTCTTTAAAGCGCCTCTCTGCCTGCTGTTACATCGTACCGCGCTCTTTTCACGACTGTCGGTCTCATTTGCTTAATTAATTTTTTGTTTCCCCGTAACAATTTCTCTTCATTATTTTTTCACAAATGGTTCTTGATCCTTTCTACCATTATTAGTTGAGAGATTTTAACGCATATACTGTACAGGGACAGGCTGCTTCTCCACCTGCCTGCTTAAGAAACTGAGTCAGAGTCGCTCTGTATGGTTCATTTTTCTTACTTGAACTTACTCATTTCTCTGATCATGTCAGGGGAACTATTACATTAGAGGAGCATCTGTCTCGGCTTCTGTCTATACAGCGGCCCGTCGATACACTCGAGCAGAACACAAAGCCATTCACACGCACTCTGTCACACATATTTGCACACAGCTCATCGACGTTCAAACACGTTTGATCAATGGGTTGAACAACAGACAGAGTTTTGTCAATTGTTAGATAGAAATAGTTCTAGATAAGTAAACAGAAGAAGTACATGTATAAGTATTTTCAGTGAATTATTCAGCATAAAAAAGTGTGTATCTTTCTACCCCTTATTGTGCTGGGACTCCTCATCCAGAATTTATTTTCAAGGATTTATATTCGTTTTTTGCTGATGTGGTTTCCTTTTCTCTTTTAATTGTGAACTAATGTGTCACTGTGCGATCATCCATAGTCTTATGTTCAGCTAAAAGGGTAATGAAATAGCAGGGCAATATAGTATTTTATCGCACCACGTCTGCAATGTATCACGTCTCACCTAACGTCGAGGGCTGTCTTGAAATGACATCATCAAAATGAGACAGAGCGGCCCGCAAAGTGCCGTGTGAGTTCCAGATTATAGGTGGGGAGGGAATTTCATGCTAGGTCAAATGGCCCATCTTCTCACCGTGTCCTGTGTGTGGCTCCATTGACGAAGTAGCTCCAGTCTGCAATTTGCAGCAGGATGGCGCTGCGCTGACTGTCTGACTTTTCCAAATGGCTCCTCTCACCGCCATTGACTCTAATGAAATCGGACTATTAGGGCCACTTGACACCATGCTAATGGTGGTGACTTTCTTTATGGAGCGCTCATAGACACTACAGGATCATAGTACCTAACGTCACACTGGAGACCTCCGGTGCACGAGCACGCACACACACTCATAACCTGCAAGTCACACTTTCTCTTTCCTTTACATTTGTTCTGTTTTTCTTTTTCCTCACGTTCACATTTTCATATTCAAGAGTCGGCAGCGGGGCCTCGTGTTCTGGTGTGCAGGATAGTCTCGACTCTCAGCTTCTTCTAGCTCTAGCGCTCTGATGCTTATGAAGATCTGGAGGCAAGGTGTTACATGAATGATGGACATTTTACAGAAAGCTTTCTTGTTCAGTCTATAATGTAAGTTAATCTCTTTGAAGCACAATATAATACAAGTAAAATATACTCTCTTTGGCTAAAAGTATACAGACACCTGGCCTTACCCTGGTTGTTGAAAGCTGAAAGCACACAAGCATGTTCTATCACGTCTAGTGGACCTGTACATAAAGTGACGTCTTTGAAGACTTGGTTCGCCAAGGCTGGTGTGGAAAAACTCAAAGGTGCAAAGGACTGCACAGAGCGGAGACCTCAACCCCACTGAGCACCTTTGGGATGAATACCAACTGCACCCCAGACCTCCTCACCCAACATCACCGTCTGACCTCACTAACAAACTAAACAAAAAAAATCTCACTTCCAAAATGTATCGGAAAGCCTTCTGCATATTAGATGTAAACAACTTCCTCTTTATACCACAAGGTGAAAGCAAGAGTGCGATCAAGCTTTTTATGGGTAAGGTCGTGCAAACTTCTTTGACCAGTTGGTTTGCAATGTGTTTCGAAACACTGAATTGCTGAGGCCATCATTTAGAGATGAACCTGAGCATGAGGGATGAAAGGTTAGTAATGATGACCATATGTCAGCTTATAGTGAATTGGTGGAGGCAGGATGAGCCTTCATTGCTCCTTCCCCATCCCTCAGACTTCAGTGCCCCTGATGTGGAGCTACAGTTAAACCCAGCACCAATTCAACTTCAATTAAAACCACAGTTAACGGCTCGACTTTCACGGCCAGCTCACCGTGGCCCACTTTAGTAGGAGTGCTCATCAAAGTCATGTTGTTCTTTTAATTGCTTGTGTGATTTAATGGCCTCCTGCCTTCCTGCTTTGTAAATCTCCATCTCAATAACTCCTGCACCATATACGAATGGCGGAACAGATTGAATTAAAACAATGAAGGTCTAATAAGATAAAGCACAATCAAAATAGATTAACCTTTCCACACCAGGACCCTTCAGCTCTTTCTTTTCCTTTGGCACCATTGCGTATGGAGCCCTCCAAACTTTAATCTTCATTACCTTCTTTGATTTCTTTTTTGTACCGCTAAAGGAAATGCATAATTTACACCCTTTGAAGTTATTCCAGTGATACTGACAACATGTTACCTTTTATCTCAGGACCCCCAGACCATTAAATATTTAGCCGTTACCGAACAAAGGACGGGCAAAACCTAGCATAAGCTTTTTACCTCCCTGACTATTTAACATCATATTCTTTACACAAAGCTAGTGTGAACCAATTAACTTTCGAAGGCTGTTTTATATGGCTGAAACCTACGCTTGTCGCCCCCCCCCTTCCTTCGTATCTATCATGTCACTACCCTTGAACAAGCGATGGAAAAGTAAAGTGCTCGCGCTAGCAAAAAGCAGCAAGTATTTGTTTGACTTAATGGATAAGTGGCTAAGTATGTCCCTGTTGCGCAGGTAATTCTGCGGTAAATTTGCAGAAAATATTCACATCCTATCATCCCGCTTTATGTTTTCAAATCAGCCACTGGGAAGGACCATTACGTCCGGATTATGTTAAACCCAATGCTGCTGGTGTTGCTGAATGATTGTGTCTGTGTATAGAGGGGGACATCATGGTGTCAGTGCAGTATCTCCAATTGGAAACACAACACTTGAGCTGTGTTTTTGATTCAATGGTTCTCCTTGCTGAAATGTGTGCAAGGTATGTCCAGTTGACGGGAACATCTTCCAGTAGAAGCACCTTTCTCTTTCCGGGCCCACCAGTACTACACCAGACACAGTCCTTTAATCCCGATACACCTCTGTCCATCATCAGATCCACTCACTGACCCGGGTTGTTGCCGATCCACCTTCATGTATGTTCCTCTGCCCTACTCTTCCCAGGGGTCCTTTAGAGAATGTTAGAATACCACTTTCTAACACAGTAAATCTGATGGTACAGTTGTGTGATCTGGGTTATTTTTGTCAGTCTGGCCACAGTGTGAACGAGCCATGAATAATTAAAGACTTCATCTTCCTATCACTCCTAGAATAGAATATAATAACATACACAAGTGTGAACAATTAGCATAGAGAGTGGTAGAATGGTGTTGCTTCCTTATGGAGTAACCCTTCAGGGAGTCAGTGCGCACACATTCTTGAAATGCCTTTCAATAGAGCTCCCATAGTCCCGCTGTCTGTGGCACCGGCAGTGCAAGGATTATAGCCTTGATGCATTTCTAGGCCTAGCTGTAAACTAAATTTTTTGACTGTTTCTTGAGAAAATATTTTTATGTTAAAAAAAAAAAAAAAATCATCATCATATACAAGTCAGATCAGGTTGTATTGCACTGAGGCAGGGTTCATTGTTCATTCATGGTCTTTATGCTTGTGCTTGTGGCAGCCAGACTCAGAAGGTCACGTCAGACTGCTCTATCCCCAGCCACAGATCCAAGTTCCTGCTGAAGTTTCCCCAGCCATTCACAAACAAACTATGATAAAGAACCGCCAACAATTAGAGTTTAGTTGTAGCATTTAATGTAAGCATTTCTGACCCATTATTACAGTGATACAGGAGACACCGGCAACCACACAACTCTAACATTGTTCAGTTTCTTCAACATCCGTGGCCAAATCGCATCCATGCCTGCAGCTTTTCCTCAAAGGTTTCTAAATGTTATAATAACCTCAGCAACAAGTAGAGTCTAAAACACCAGGGCTTATACTGTACATGAAGCCATTGTCTCCTGAGTTGCTTGAAGTTCTCCTTCCAATGCACAATGATATTTCCAGAAGAGCTCAACACTTCCCTATACTCACTCAACAGAGCTTGGGGTCAGAGAGTTGACGGGAACATCTATGAGGCCACTTGAAGGTTTTCTTCCATTGCTTCTCCAAACTCCTCCCAAGCAATTTCTTCTCCATCTTGTTTTACTGCAACCATTCTTGGTCGGCTGTAGCTTTTTAACTGACAGAGAAGAAAATTAGCCTGAAGGCCTCCTTCTTCAACATGGTCCAATCATGGTCTTTGTGTACCTGACCTTACTGTAACATCAGAGTTAAAATTTTCTGATCCACCTATCCCAAGAACCTCTCCTGGATTTACCAGTTAAAAATGATTTGCAGATTTGTTCTAACTCCAAAACGTGTGATACTAGCATATCAACCAATTGTGACCAAGAGTATTTTGGTCCATTTATGAGTAACTTTTTGTAGTTGTAGTGTTAAGACAGTCTATGGCTTGCTTGAAGTCTATAAAAGATAATTCCTAGTTTAGTATATGAGCCTAAACTGTGTGTGGATATAAGGATATAGCCTATATCTTTCCATCTCACATGTTCCATTGCAACCTTTCAGTTGGCCACCACATGACTACCACCCTACTAACATTACACCTGATGCCCACTTTTCATCTTGCAAAGTTGTGAGCCTATGAGATGCTCAGTGTTGCCATATTGGGCTGATGTGGAATTCCTGCAGCTATTACCAACAGGTCTGGGGCCAGGGGTGGGTCATAGTACCCCAATTCAAGCAGGGAAAACTTACTTTTTGTACCTATTATGAGTTTTATAGGATTACGCTCTGCCAGACCGTTCACTTCGGATATGTTTGCTCAGTGTGACATCGCTTAAGCTTTTGGTGACATAGCTCTTTAAATGACAAAAGCCCTTTCACTGTCATAAGACCTCAATCCACAAAGGGCTCAGTTACAAATTTTCAGACTAGGTTCTATTTTTATTTATTTATTTTTAAAAATTCTATTTATTCTAACATTTATTGTATTTTTGCTGTTGCATGGTGGTGCAGCAGGTATCATTGCTTCATAGTTGTCCAATTATCTTCAGCCTCCCAAAAACACATGCTATTGGATTGGCTATGTTAGTTTGCCCCCAAGTCTGAAGGAGTGTGCAAATGTGTGTGCACGATACTCTGTGACGGACTGGCAACACATTCATGGCGAATTCCACAGATTCCAGGTCTCGCCGTGGGATTCCCAGACATTCCCGAAATCAGCTAGGAGACAGACCTGCCAGTATTTACAGTTTAGCTGTAACATTCACAGTTTTTGACCCATTGCTACGGTGAGATTAATCCCGAATTCCTGCCTTGTGCTCAGGGTTTCAGGGTTGGCTCTGGATTCCCCCTGACCCTGACCACGATAGAGCAGTTACTGATGATCAATGAATGAATGGATTCCTTTGACGAATATTTAGAGTAGATGAGAATTTGTGCTCAGGATTAAAACTACACAAGTCTTTAAGCCTTCCCTTTTCTCTCCATCTCCTCTTTTTGCTCTTTCTGTTTCTTTCTCCCTAATGCCTCATTAGAAGCTGTCTCTATATGCACATTCATTTATAATGCTGCATATGCCTATCCTCAGGCGCTGCATTTTTCTGCTCTCAATAGTGCATTGATTTCCTGTATGACTTCATCTGCCTAATACCCATCGGCTCCAGGCTCCTAAACACACAGACACACACACACACATATACACACACACAGCACTACTAGATTTTGTGCATTTGCATACATTGAAAGATTCAACAGACTGCTTGTTGAGATAAATATGATTTGTTTAAAAAAATATTTTCCATATTTATCATGTAAAATGGCAGCTGTGTGTGTATATATATATATGTGCCTAGTGACTTCCTGTTTCTGAAGTGTCCAGTGATGAGTATGCATATATGCCACTGTCTATATGAAGCAGAAACCTTGGCTCAATAGCAGAGGACAAGGTGGAGCTTTTCCTAATGAATGAACTGACGTTTCCCCATGGCCCATTGAATTCATCAGACCCCTCTCTCCCTCTTCATTACACCTCCCCAAGAGCTGCCAATGAAAATGCTGCTGTCCATTTATTAGCTCTGTGTGATTCGCTTCCAGGGTCTAATCAGCCTCATATCTTCAAACATGACCGAAGACTAATTCTCTGCTACGGTTGGTAGGAGAACTAGAAAACTATTGTATGGAACGGTTTAACTTATAGAAAATGTAAACCAACAATATATATATTATTGTCCTTACCACCTAAAAAAAATAGGTTCTTCTGACAGTGTTCTAGCTCTTGTCCAGGTTCACCATTGCAACTGAGATCCTTATACAGACTTGCACTTTTGTCCCAAACGTCCAATTTTGCCTTGCACTGGGCAGAGGGTGTCATGTCTTTAATAGATAAACATATGTTTCAATATTAGGCCAACATGTTCCCTGTCTGCCTTGAAGCAAGACATGATGGTGTGTGTATGCAAAAAAATCTCTTCATGTTTACTGATTGCTCATGCTCCACATGAAGGGTGTTTCCATCAGGTAGAATGGCAGCTACTCCCCTGCAGCTAAGCTATTATTATACTCATAATAAGCCTTATTTATTTTGCTCCAAAATGATGAGATGTGTGCTATTCTCGTGTCTGATTAAATTCAATCTTTAAGACGCTTCTCGTCAGTCTCTGTTCCAAAGCCTGTTTCTGTACCAGAGACCATTGTTTTGTACTTGCTGATGTGTGTGTGTGTGTGTGTGTGTGTGTGTGTGTGTGTGTGTGTGTGTGTGTGTGTGTGTGTGTGTGTATATTATGAGGAGAGAAAAATAGATCTTGACCACTAATCGCTAATCAGACCTGCTCATTTTAACCATTGAACCTGAATGTTAATGACACAAGTAAAACATTTGAATGGAGCAAACACGTTAAAGAAGGCCGTACATTCATAAATGATTGATCCCGAGAACATTCAGGGAGTGGAACACCTGATCCTTGAATAGGGATAACTTGTCATGGACTTGTTGAAGAGACGAATCTGTCTGTGAGAACTGAACACACAATCATTCATCCACACAACTTTCACATTACAGGAATTTGGCTGGGAGTTATTGGCAGGTCTTCCGTACAGTCCTGACCTTGCTTCAAATGATTTCCACACATTTGAGCCATTAAAGGAGTTCCTGGGAGGCCAGCATTTCAAATGTGAAGCACGTAAGCAGATTATATTGAACAAACCTTCTACCCTGAGGGTGTCCAAACACAGGAGGACCACTGGGATAAGTGCATTAGTGTAGCAGGAGATTATATAGAGAAGTAAAGGGAGATTTTACTTTAACTGTTCTCTTATTCTGCAAAAATCAAAAGGCCTGAAACACTCTTCGTATAAAAGAAAATCTTTAGATTAGATTTTTTTTTTAACCAGGAGTTGCAAATCTTATTATAAACTAGACACACTAAAACTGAAAACAATAGAATGTTATTGGTAGTTCTTTTGCTGGTTGGGTAATGGAGCACTTGAGCATGATCAGCTCAACTGGAAATGTATAAGACTCATTCACACCCCAAACTAAAAATGTCTCTTTTATTAATCTGGCCCAACTAGCCAAAAGACTAATGAACATTTTATCATTCTTTTTCTGCTTGTCTTCCATCTGTCTAATAATTTCTTGTATCAGTCTTGCTTTGATGTCACAAATTTGTATTTGAATAGTGTGAGATTTTGATGCCATCCCCCCTCTGAATTGGACGTGGGGATCTCTGTAAACGGGGGAATTCCAGCATAAGAAAAAGGAAGGCTTTGTTTTTGGCGAAGCCTTCATTATTTGTCTGTGTTTAAATGTATTTTGTTATAGAGGCCAAGTTTGTAGCTGGCAATCCTGATTATCCTAAGGGGGTGTCCTCCCACACGCGGAGACTGGGCTTGGTTACAGCTCATAATGGTAGACTTGGGACCCACTCTCATACGGCACATCTCTTTGACATCAGACTAAAAGCCATGGCAAGCGTTCTCAGAACTGTCATTTTATTGGTATGGTTAAAGAACTCTTGCGTCTCTTCCGCCTTAATGCTCCTAATTCAAAAGCTCTAGCATGCATTGCCTATTTTAAACTTTTAGTGCAATTGCATCGCGAAGATTTATAGTGCTTAATTCCACTGTTCTCTGTTTACATCCTAATGTAGGGAGCCAGTAAATGAGCGAGTGTCCAGATTTGAGCTGGTCTGTCTCTTGAGTTGGCAGGCTAGTACTTTCTGCAGGCGAAGACGCCAGGGCCAGTCCCTCTGTCTGACTTATGGCTGCGGGATCACACTCTCACTGGGCCTGTGAGGGCACATTGGCACCGGTTTCAAAATTATACAGTGTAAAACTATCATCATGTATTTTCATAAAGATGAAATATTGCTATCTTTGCTCACTTACAAGGGTTTTATTAATGACGGGCTGTCAGGACGGAGAAGCCCTGCATATTCGCATATTAAACAGGCAGGAACAGAAATGCTTCTTTTATTGCCTCCAGATATAAATCAGCGTAACATGTCGCCTCATCATTTACTCTCCCCCCGGCCAAGTCCTCTCTTATTTAAATGAATTGGGGGAGAGCTTTGATTGGCTGGGTGGCATGCCGGCAGGTTTCGGCAGGGTGATGGGGTGACACCGGAACTGTTTAAACTGATATACTGTTTGTCTATTGAAATGTATCAGGCTTCCTGCTCTCTGGTCATTTTTTGCTCGTTCTCTCATCGCTCCTTAGATGGCATACCAGGTTTATCTGGACACTTTACAACATTGCGTTTGTTTTTCTATTAAATTGATTACATTTTAAAATAACATTTTGTATCATATCTTTATATATATATATATATATATATCTTTATATATATATATATATATATATATATATATATATACACACAGAATACTGTGTATTGCTATATTACTATATTAGTTGCATGTTGTGTAAATGATATATTTCTATTTTAATTATATTTTACTGTAACTTTTGTAAATTTGTATGTCTCATCCCAAATTTCAGAATTTTACGTTTTTCTTAGAGCTATTTTCTTTTCATTACAGTAAAACCTTCCTATTCTATCCTATCTTTCCATTTTAGGTGACGAACAAGCATTCCACTGCGCATCAAACTGCGTATGGTTGTGTGCATGGCGAATAAAATTTGAATTTGAAATTTAATCGTACCCCTGTCCCCTAGGTTTTAACTAGACTAGTACACACTTCCCCATCGGCCCGTGTGTTTTCAAGACAGTCTGAACATAACAAAGCAGCCCACAGGTGTTATACATCATGCTCCTGTATACGCCTGTCGGGTTGCCTTGTCTTTCCCCAAACCCCTCCCGTTTGTACAGACGTGTGTGTTGTTATGTACAATATTCCTTGCAGTCATAAAGCACTGTTATTAATAGTGTGCTTTTACCCTCAACCGCTTGACTTTATTAATGACGCTTTTCATTTAAATCTATCAAATCTGGTGAAAAGCACTATTATTTTTTCTCTGCTGGTGTGGGGCTAACACTTTAGAGTCACAGCCATTTATCTTGTGACCTAGAATAGATTTAATTAACAGCTCCGCACACTGGAGCCGTGCAGGGGCACTGACTGCATTACTTCTGCGGGAGAGTTCAAGTGCTTCTTCAAAACTAACCCAGTATCAGTATAAGAAATCTAGCAAGACTCTATTTAGTATCACCAAAAGAATATGTGTATTATGAATATGCATAAATAAACATATCTCAGTGCTTTACCCTACACTCACACTAACTTGTAGTTTGTCTCTTGTGGTTGTTTGTTGACTTTGACTGTCGTCACTTGATGAGACTCTCGGCCCTCAGAATGGTGCAAACGTTTTGAAGAAGTCTATACATGAGCGAACGAAGCCCAGTGCAGTCGTTCCCATGAACATTCAGCGGGTGAAATCAACAAGAAAATCAACAGATAACCTGTCGCCAGCATCTGTTTGTGAGAATTGTACACACGTTGATTCACAAACACCACATACACATTACAGAAACTCAGCTAGGAGTTATTACCACATCCCATGTACAGTCCTGACCTCGCTAGTGCCATTTGCACATGTTGGGCATTAAAGGAGCCCCTGGGAGGTGTTTCTCATGTAAAAACAAAAGAAAATCAGGCAGTCCAGTGTACTGAGAAAACTTTCTACCTGGAGGGTGTCCGAGCACTAGTGAAATACCAGGATTAGTACATTATTGTAGCAGGGGATTATATAGAGAAATAAAGGTAGGTTTATAATGGAGTTCTGTTATTTTCACAATCAAAAGTCCTGGTTTGACTTGAACGCCCTTCGTAGCTTTAAAATGCTCATCTGCGCTGATTCATCATAATTTTAGCTTGGCTGATTTGCAAAGCAAGCCATCTCTGTTACCTACTGTACCTGCCAGAAGCACCTATAACCTCTAATGATTTCCTTCCAAGCGTTCTTCTTTTCCTAATGTTTCTGCACACATTTAATACGAGGTTAAACATGATTAGATAAAACCACAGGTGAAAAATGTTCTTATTATATAAGAGTTCGCATGGAAATTGTAGTCGTGAGGGTGACATGCACCATAGGATCGGTCAATGGAATCACTCAAGCCAATCATTTACAGTACAGTGCATCCAGAAAGTGTTTACTGTACAGCGCTTTACTTTTCCCACATTTTGCTATGTTAAAGCCTCATTTCAAAACGAATTAAATGCATTACTTTTCTCAAAATTCTACGAACAATAGCCCGTAATGACAACTTGAAAGAAATTTGTTTGAAATCTTCAAACAAATTTGATCATCCTTGAGATGTTTCTACAACTCGATTGGAGTCCACCTGTGGTAAATTTCTTTCAAGTTGAAAAGAAACACGCCTGTCTACAGTATATAAGGTCCCACAGTTAACAGTGCATGTCAGAGCACAAACCAAGCCATGAAGTCCAAGGAATTGCCTGTAGACCTCCGAGACAGGATAGTATTGAGGCACAGATTCTTCGGAAGGGTACAGAAAAATCTCTGCAGCATTGAAGGTCCAGAGGAGCACAGTGACCTCCATCATCCTTAAATGGAAGAAGTTAGGAACCACCAGGACGCTTCCTAGAGCGGGCCCTGTGGCCAAAGTGAGGGACTGGATGAAAAGGGCCTTAGTCAGGGACGTGACCAAGAACCCGATGGTTAGTCTGAAAGAGCTCCAGCGTTTCTCTGTGGAGAGAGGAGAACATTTCTGGAGAAAAAACATCTTATTGCATCATACTCAAAAAGACTTGAGGCTGTAATTGGTGCCAAAGGTACTTAAAAAAAAAAAAAAAAACTTGCTTGTCATGGTCTGAGAGTCCTTCAGGTGCCTTTTGGCAAACTCCAGGCACCTTTCATGTGCCTTTTACTGTGGAGCGGCTTCCGTCTGGCCACTGTACCATGCGGGCCTGATTGGTGGAGTGCTGCAGAGATGGCTGTTCTTCTGGATGTTCTTCTGGATGTTCTTCTGGATGTTCTTCTGGATGGTTCTGGATGGATAAGGTGAAGTGCTGTGAATACTTTCCAGATGCACTGTACTGTAGATTTGTTACTTTACTACACCATGCCTAATTTGCAATGGAAAGAAAATTAATGATTGTGTATCGATTGCTGTTGGGCTGAAGTTCTTGTTAATGTAGATTTTTTGGGAACTACTTTGAAAACAGACCAACATGGTTATAGGAAATCAAAGCTTTTTTTATACGAGTCTGCAGAGTTGCCTCTGTCAAGAAGAAGTCAAAGACAGTGCTCGATCTCTATTCCATTCTCTCACACCATGTCCCAAGCCTCTCTAATAAGACACGATAGCTGCCTCCCCTTCACATAAATGAATGAAGAGGTGTTCAGTATGCGTTTACACTTTTTACATGGCATCACAGTCCTTTCCCATACAGCTCCCAGAAAATCAGAGGCAGCAGAATACTCACTCTGTCCACCACCCCCACCCCCTGTTTTTTTTTTTGTACTCTAAAGTGTTGGTGCAATTGGAGCGCTGTGAAATGATATTAATCTGGACTGCCTGCTCCTTTCATTTCATCCCCCCCCCCCACCCCCCAGAGAGAGGTGGCATGCTCAGAGACTTCATAAATTTACAATGAAACATGAACGCATTTCCACACTGCATTTCAAAATCCAGGGCTTTTTGTAGTTGAGCAGAAGTGAATTGGCTGCCCTGGATTGTTTGTTTTTAATAAAGACGAGGAGGAAAGAGGCAGCAAATGGGGAGCAGTCTTCCAAGAAGTCTAGAGGAGCGATGGGAATTTGGGAATGTGGTGGAAGCTGGGATAGATGGAAAGGGAGTATGGGAGGGCTGGGGGTTTAAACGGCTTTACCTCGCTGGGCCACAGGGTTCCGTCATGGGTTAGAGGGAGTGATATGATGGCTTTCTTTAGTTTGCCTTCATTTCTGTGTGCACTCCTCCACTCTATCTAGCCATGCCTCAAGAGGAGGCTCCTATCTCATTTCGGGACTGGGGAGCCCAGTGTATCTGTGTGTGAGCAAGCACCTATGTGTACACGTTCTGTTCGCCCACTCTTTCAGAAAAAGGCTTTCATTTTCTCTCTTTTTATCCCTCTCTCTTATTGCTCTCCAGCCCTGAGTCCCAAGTGGGGGCGGATAGAGAGAGAGACCAGGAATGAGTGCTTTATTACCTCTCTCAACAACCAGCTCTCCCAGTGGTGCCTCTCCATTGCTTGTTTCGTTCGGGTTATTCTCTCTCTCTCTCTTTCTCGCCGTACCTCCGTCTCTCTTTTTTGATATCCAGACTTGTGTTCTGTGAGTGGCAGAGCGATAGACTCCCCAAGCCCCATGTTAAAGTGCCACTGGGAGTGAGGATCTCTCTCTTTTTTTTTTTTTTTTTTTGCAGCGCTGGGCTACATGGAGCCTGAGCGCTTTTTTAATCATATCTTTAGCGCTGATAATGACATGTTTGTGTTATTGTCCCGATATGGGGGTTGCTCAAGCCTGCGGCTCCGGCTGCTGAAAAACAAGGCCGTTCATTTTGTGGCTATTGAGTGTCTGCGCTGAGCCGGAGCGAGCTGTGCAGCCAGCGGGAAAAAGAGTATGCACTCAAACGGCTTCATTTCAGCGCCTGACATGTTCTATACGACACGCTTCGCTCTGCTTCAAAACGCTGCACAGATTGATTTCAGTGGGTTTTTTTTTTTTTTTTTTTTTTTTTTGTGCCTAAACAGGGAAATGAAAGTATTATCATTACTGTTTACTTTAATAGCTTCTTTTATGGGGGGATTTATTTCTTTTATTATACTTAATGATTAAAAAAAAAAAAAAAGGAAAATCTATGCAGTAACACTTCATCTGTCATACACCAGCATTACAGTCTTTAATTAAAACATTATACTGCATGTGCATCATGGCTTTGACTTACTATAGTAAACGCTTTAGTAAAGGCTTTCATCAGACTTCACCTGAAAGTTACTGTGCAAAAAGCCCAGTAAACATTAATTAATGAAACAAAGTCAGTGTTTGGTGTGACAATGCTTTGAGTCTCGGTTCCAATTGATGCATTTTTAGAAGGAAATTAGCTACTAAGATTTACCCAGCATCCTGCAGAGCCACCCACAAATCTTTCTGAGAACTTTCACTGTTGCACCTGCTTCTTTTTTCATGCCAAATCCAGCAACTTTCATTTTTCTGTAACTTTTAATTTACTGATAATTAAAAATCAGAAATGTTTTTTTTACTGAATCAACTATGTCATAATTCGTAATAAGATAAAAAAAACTATTCGATAACAAAGCTTGATTAAAAACGACTTTTGCACAGTGCTGCAAAATTGAAAATGTGATGTCATTAATAACAAGCAGCAATATAACGAACAATACTTTTATTATATTGCTTTTATTTTTATGCTATTATTGTAGATTTCCTTCCCATGCTACACCATCATACCGGTATATCGTTACACCTCTGCTCTCTAACCATATCGATCTATGATCTGTGTGGGTTTGCCAATTATCGTTCCAGCTGGATGGTTCGTGTGTGTGTGTGTGTGTGTGTGTGTGTGTGTGTGTGTGTGTGTGTGTGTGTGTGTGTGTATGTGTGTATGTGTGTATGTGTGTATGTGTGTATGTGTGTATGTGTGTATGTGTATGTGTGTGTGTGTGTGTGTGTGTATTGGATGCCGAAGCAGTTAACAGTGCTGTGCTCGTCATTTAGCCTAACATCTTAATTCCTCTCAACAAGAAATGGCAACTCAGTCACCTGGAAAAAACACCATTAGCTCCAATGGAGGATCCACACTGTCTCGTATTGTGTGTGTGTGTCTTAGAGAGGGCTGAAGGTCATTAGACTCAAACTGAATCCAGGTCATGGGGTGCCTGTAAATCCAGGGCCCAACAGGCTCGATAAGCACACAGTTCCCTCTCTATCTCCCTCACTGCATTTGAACCATTCATCACTGACACCCTCTCTGTGCTTGTACTCTAATAGACTGCCTATACTCCCACTGTTCTAATGGAGTTACTCTAGTCATACCGTTCTAATAGATTAACTGTATTCACACCATTCTGGCCTGTTTGACACTGGAACGCTGGTTCTAGTTGAAAGTATTTATTATAGGAGCAGTAAATTCGCCTGCTTTTACCCCTGTGACTCAAAATCTACTACTTGTCCTGATTAGGAATATTAAAAGGAAGAGGAAATGAACTGAGATGGACAAACTTGGGAAACTATACAGTAGGGGACAGCGTTGTTAGAGCTCTGTAGCTGGAAGAGCTAGAAATGATAATACATTGTATTAATCATGCGATGCGATATTAAATGCACATAACATTTATTCCTCCTGCAGCTGCATTTATCTATACTGACGTACAATCCAGTATGCAATCTAGCTGTTTGAGAAAACATGTTTCACTTTGTCACAAAGTACGCAGTGCTCTGTAATGATGCAAATACTTTATAGAGAGCAGGGTATACTGTAGCCACACAAAGTGTAGAATCTAATATAGGCTGACCAACAGAAGGTGGCAGAGGTCGAGCTGACGCACTGAGCTGTTCTAGCAGGCATAGAGCTACTGGACTACTGATCAGCGTGTCATGAGTTCAAATCCCAGCAACGCCAAGCTGTCAGTGTCGGATTCATGAGCAAGCCGCTTAACCCTCAACTGCTCAGTCGTATCCTGTCTCAAGTGTAAGTCGCTTTGGATCAAGCAGATGTGGTGCACATGACCTGTGACAAGTAACAGGAGCATGAGGAGTTGTGTCACATAACAAGCATGAGGGATTGTCTCACAATCCAAGTCTTGATTTAACCCAGAACAAATCTGTAAGATTGGGAAATCCCCAGGACGGGTGCCTGTTACCCTGGGTTAACGTTTGATCACCTTGATGATGGTAGTAACAGTGATGCAGGCTTGATAGAAGTGTTGCATGGACTTCTTGCCTCTCCACAATGACCTGAAGACTCGTTTGAGAAGTCGGACTTGTGCAGTTGCTGCAGTCGTGTCAGGTTTGGAGATGGTTTTCAACTGGATCCGATACCTGTGTTCATGTTAAAGGCTAATGGGTCTCCTGAGAGATGCAACAGCGAGATGTTTGCCCTGTTATTAGGAGAGCATGAATGTTAATCCTGATGATGACATAGCTGTTCATGGCCATGTCTCCAAGAGAGAAAAACTGTCCGTGTTTTATGGTTGAGAAGGACGGCACTACTCTTTCCTCTGCTGACTAGACAGAAAAAGAAAGGTATTACTCTCCCTCATTGGTAGGTGTCGTGTAATAAGGGTGCACCAAATAGTAGATATGCATGTATTAGCAAATGAACAAATGGAATAAAAAATGCAGATAGAGATCCATCAGTGTAAGCACTTCAGCCTCATCAGCAGCCAGACTGGTTGGTATCTAAGAGGTCATTCTGTGAAAGAAAAAAACATTGCCCAGTTGACTACGGTGCGTTCAATGAACACTGGAGACAATGGAGACAGGTCTTTAGGTCTGTGATCGTGGCGGGTTACACGTATTGATATTGTGAGGGCAGAGATGAGTGTGGGGTGGATGGTCTGCAGGAGATGTCTGAGGATGAGGTGTAGGGGCTGGATTTAGATTAGAAGTATTTCACAGCTGAGAATGCAGATGAAAATAATGGCCTGTGGATGAAATTTACATATACAGTACTATGCAAAAATTTTATCTCCTTTATTTGTAACGATGTCTTGAGGAATAGACATCATAGACATCATGTCTTGAGGAAAACAGAATGTTTTTTGGCTTTCATTTTGGGCAAGTTTTTGGTGCTGATTTTCAGTCCCGTTCCTGTACCTGACCAGTTTCAGAGAAATGTTTTTGTTTTTTAAGCCACACAGTGACCTATGAATAATTCAAGCAATAAAAACATCTACCTTAACACATAAACCAGTGAGAAACAGGTGATGACAGATGATCAGGCCGGTGATTAGTATACCGATGATGCTGAACTCTGAGGGATTGAATCAGACGAGTCGGGAAATGAGGTTGCTGCTGAGGTTGTTACATAAACAATTTAATTTTTACGTTTAATCTTTAGGCACATTGCAGCTTGTCACAGTAAAACATGTTTTCAGTTTTCTTTAATTGAATCTACATGAATTAATTTAATTGAATATGAGATGAGGGTTCCAGGCTTTTGCACAATGCTGTATTTCAAGTGGAGTTTGTTTGAGAGCGGACCGTGGGAGGAGATCCTGTAGGCATGGTGCTGGGTCAGTGACATGGACATTGTATTACGTATGTAGGGATTTTACACATAGATGTGACATTCCAGCCAATGGAAATTCACAGATGTCTAATAATCACTATGCTTGCATATGCTTTTTCTAATAGAATTGCTCTACTTGCATGAAGTAGAACCAGTAAGTATGGACTTAATCCAGTCACAGAGTACGGACAATATACTGATTGCGGTTTAAATGGTAACGGAATCCTTTAATATTCCATGTAAATTGTTACCTAGACATATGTTATGTTCATTGCAATTTTAGTAACTCTACTCTACTTCACAATTGATGATAATGAGGAAAGTGTTTCCAACGAAACTCTGTCAGAAGCAAGAAAAAAAAACAACCAGTATAAATTTACATCATGTGCGCACCTTCCTACGTTGCCCCTGCTAAATTAGGATTTGAGCGGACGAGATATTCAGACCTCGACTTCCTGTCCGTCTCTGCAACTGTTTGTTTATCTGAAGTCTTTTAATCGTTTTCGGTACATAACCAAGACATTTGCTGCTCAACAGAGCTTTGATAATCAGGAGCAGAGCCTTTTAGCCCACTTGCTTGTTCTCGGAGCTTCATGCAAACTGCCCTCTGGGAAAACCGACTCTAATATGGCTCAATTGTAATGGCAGAGACATGGAAAGGGCGGGTGCGATTGTGATTGCTTGTGCAAATGTAGTCAAACCCCCAAAGCACGCAGGTGTTTATTTTTTTCCGTTGCGTGTACTGTGTATATAAAAACCCCTCTTTCTTTTTCTCTCGCACCCCTGCTGAAAGGCAGAGCGTGTGTGGGTTTTGTGAGGTGGACAAGCAGCTCGTGACCTGGGTGACGGGACCTTACCTCGGCGTGCTCAGGGTCTTTTTGATTGACTCTTTGACAAGCTCTCCTTGCCCTCTCTCCCCAGGCCCCAGCCGGCTCCCCACACTGAATTATTAACGAGATCCCCTCTCCTCTCCTACCACCATAACTGTCCTTCACCCTTCACCCCCACTGGGAGATCTGTATGTGTGTGGGTGTGTGAGAGAGAGAGAGCGAGAGGCGATGCCATTGTCTCTGACTGTAGGTTACCTTAACTAAATAATTAGCAGACAACAGAGACCATGCTGCTTTCACTGAGTGACCTGAAAATGTCAGACCGCTGTACATCGGAAAGGGGAGTAGGGTCGGGGCTTGATGGTTTAGCCTTGACCTTGTGAGTCACAACCATTTGAAGTCTGCAGACTGTTTTACTATAACCTGTAAGGCTAATCTAATCTCTCTCTCTCTCTCTCTCTCTCTCTCTTTCTTTTCCTTGCACTACACTATTATGGTGGACTTAATATAATTACGCACTTTGTACATGTGATTGTTAGAGGCAGGCATTAATTCCCTACACCTATAGAAATACCAAAGCGATTAAACACTCCATTGGTTTTACAAATATCAATCCATAAATCCAAAGTCAGAGCTAAAGCTTGCATTTTTTTTGAGTGCTGAGAGAAGAATATGTGGATATAGACTACTAGGCCAGTGTTTATAGAAGCGTGTGGTCTCTGGAGACGACTGACTCAAGTGGGTGCTGTCTGGACCAGACTAACAGGTGCTTTACTGTACTGTACTGTATATGCACGGCTACTTATTCTAGATAAACGGGAGGCTAATCCATGCAGAATGAACATCATGGCTTTCTGTCTTATCTGCGCGTCATTTAAAAAGCAGACGAAGCTAAAGAAATATTTGAATCCTGGTTAGTTCGTACATCATAGCGTTTTAATTGTATGAAGCACTTTAAACATACACAATAATGCATATGCAATCGGTTTTAAATTAACGGTTAAAACTACAGAGAGCGGGAAAATAATGACACAATAAACCCAATTAGCACGGATGAGCTCTCATTAGGAATGTTATTTCAGCACAATGCTCTGCAAAGCCTTTTGTAATTAACGTATGAGCGTTTAGAGGCAATTAATTAACCGAAGACTTAAATAATAACATTTTGCTCACATGTCGACTTGAGTACTGTACAGTATATCGGGTATAGACGCGTCCGCTTGCTGGATGTGATGACTCGTAAAAGAAATCCAAAAAACAGAAGGAAACCTCAATGATGGAATGCTATCAAGAGTCCCTACTTATTGGTTTGTTTTGTTTTAAGAAGAAACTTCAGTGGCACCAGACGGCTCCTGTAGTCTGGGTGTGTATGTAGACGCACCGGCACAAAGACTGCATTGATCGCTGATTTGGCTGTCTGACTAACCTGTCTGTCTATCTCCGAGCCAGCACTATGGCAAGGGTGGACGTGTGTGTCATGTGACTTAGGTATGTGTATGAGCAGGATGGACGATCCCGAGAGACCAGACGCAGGACGTGGGGTTCGTAGGGAAAGACTTTGTCTGTTGTAAACGATCATTTAAACTATACTGTAGGTCTTAGGACTGGCTTTGTGAATAAGATATTTAATTGAGCTGTATATATATATATATATATATATATATATATATATATACACACGAGTCTCTGCATTTGCTGCATTATTCAAATTTACCCAAATGGTGCGACAACTTGTCCTTTTTTTTAATCGAATGCTTGCTTTAGATTCCAGGTTCGGAAGACTGTTGCCGATTTAATCAGGGGGTCCTGGGTAGGAGAGGTGGTGAAAGGTGGGAAGGGGGGGGTAGGATCAAAGATCAATAAATCCTGAAGAGCCACCTCACCCCACTTGCCCCGCCTTACCTCCGCCCCCTCTACCGTAAACACATGCATATAAATCAGCCATCTACAGCCCCAACTAACAATGACAAATGATGTTGTATGTAATTTTTTTCTATTAACATAAAGTAATATAAACTGAAGGACACTAGTCTATAGAGTGAGTTAGCGGCTAATGTTGCGTATCAGATGTGGACAAAGTCAAGACTGAATACAGATTACTCGGTGTCCTTCTACCCCACAGAGTATTAAGCTTTGACCCAGAATCAGCTGCCAAGTGTATTAGTGCAACTCGCTGGTGCCAGGCATGTCTTCCCTGCACGGTTAACCTGCCTGGTCAGCTCAGACCCCAGCCCTAGTGCTACATCTTACACCTGTGCACGCACACACACACACACACACACACACACACACACACACACACACACACACACACACACACACACACACACACACACACGTTCCTGAGTTAGCCCCATTCTATCCCTCACAGAAACGCATACGGTACATCTACTCTCGGTCCGACTCTGACAAAAAAGATAAATCCTAGACTTGTTTTCCTCGACTGCTCAGGTCTCCTGGCTGTGTTCATAATAAATGCAGACTGCCGTTTTCTTCGCCTCGCTACCACAAAAACACACAAATAATCACATTTGCCTAACTGCATCCTCTGCTTTATTCCTAACTGGATTGTATAGCTTTGAACCGAAGGTCAAAAAACAAAAGACCTTGATTTCAAGGGGGAAAAAATGAGTGAGACCTAGAGACATAAGTATTAGAGATAAATAAGATGTAGACTGTTGCTGTCTTCAGATGAAACTCCTTCACACAGCACTGATATGATAAATGCAGTCTTCATGTGCTATGACAGATTGACAACTGAAGTGAGATGTTCTCTCTCTCACTCACTCTCACTCCCCCTGTCTTTAGAGAGAGGTAGAGAATGTGCTTACAGCCAATCCACAATACATCTACATTTTTGACAGATGACTCCCCCCCCACACACACACATTTTACTAAATACTTCATCTGTAGATGGTCATATCAGGACATTTGAATCAAGGTAAGATGAAGGGTATCAGTTTAAGAATGTTTGGGGCTTTTATTTCCATTTATAAATAGATCGAGGGCTGAAAAACTAAGTTTAAAAAGAGGTTGATTTGAGTTTTAATACAGTGTGGTACATTTCTGATGTACTGTACATAATTACCTGATCAGTGTATTTTGCATCTCATTCAAATTCAGTTCAAAAGTTGAAAACCTCACTCAACTTTCTCACCGAACACACGAGAGACAAATGTTATACAAGTTCTCATAAAGTAAATCCAATCAGGGGGTCAACATGCAAGTGGGCCTTGTTACTGAATATACCGCTAGCTAGCATAGCAGGGTAAAGTGAAAACTCGACTTTTAGTAACGGAAAGACTTCTTGCTGCTACCTCCCATGCTGCTCAATTCTGTTTGATAGAGCATCTTTGCTTCTTGTCGCTTTGAGCTAAAATCGTTAACCAGGGTTTCACCAAACTTTCGAGCTGAATTACAGTACTTGTTTAAAAAAACTGAGCCTAGCCCAAAATTAGGCAATTGTAAAGACAGACACATTTGACTTCTTTTCCTCATGTTTTGCATAGGTAACAAGTTTATTCCATTATTATTGTTATTATTATATGCATTTCAATTCAGTTCCGTTGTATTTATATAATGCTTTTAACAATCATTTGTGATTGTCACAAAGCAGCTTTACAGAATCAACAAATGATGGAAATGAGTCTGAGAAGTACTGTATGAGGAAAATGTATAAATTCACGTCGCAAGCCACGTCGTTCAGTTCCGGATTTTTGGTCAGCTCGGATTGTCATGACGGTCCACATCCATAATTACAGGTGACTTTTATCTGACTCTAATGTGGACCCGTCTGTTCTCTGCAACAACACGCATGCGCACATCAGTACGTTTTTGCTCACAGAAGTTATCTCAAACACTGATATCCCTCTTTAGGTTCCCTGCAGTTTTTCTGCGACAGGCTCATTGCCCCAAATAACTACCAAATCATTGATTTCACTTTCCGTCCACTGCGTACTTTCTCCACTGTTGAAATTAAATCTTCGCGCTGCCGGTGCTGACTGATGATGTCGTCACCCTGGACATGTCCAGAGGCACAAAATCACATGAATTCTGATATGACTCACTCACTCATCGTCTATACCGCTTATTCCTGTATTCAGGGTCGAGGGGGGCCTGGAGCCTATCCCAGGAGACTTCGGGAGCAAGGCGGGGTACACCATGGACAGGGTGCCAATACATCGCAGGGTACACACACACACTACAGGCAATTTGGTAACGCCAATTAGCATAAACTTCATGTCTTTGGACTGTGGGAGGAGACCGGAGTACCCGGAGGAAACCCACCAAGCACGGGGAGAACATGCAAACTCCATGCACACAGAGACGGGAATCGAGCCTAGACGGGAATCGAACCTGCACCCTGGAGGTGCAATGTGACAGTGCTAACCACTACACCATCGTGCCACCTCTCATCTGACTCTTCTCATTTAATCCAACCATGTATCTGTTATATATATCCGATCTAGGACCACTGCATCCTTGTATGCATGTGTTAGATTTAATTGTGTACATTATCTATAAAACAAGATGTTGGTGGCAGAGGAGCCCTTTTTAAACTAGAACAGTATGAAAAAAGATGGTAGCCATGCCAACCCCGTCATTCTCTCTTCTGCCTGCTTCTGCTGCTCAGCTGACGATGTTCATGGGGATGAGTGAGTCCTGCTCCAAGGGATCTCATGTTTCCCTTTTTGACTGTTTAGTGAAAAAGGAACAGTGGAGCTGAAAGCAAGCGCCTTCATGATTGTACAACATCCAGAAAGCTGAGCAAATCAGTGGAACATTCACTTCTGTCTGTCATTTGTTTAGGTCACTCAAACGAGATCAAATGTATTTCATTATGAATTGAAATAGATGTGTGAATGAGGATTCTATAAAGATTATCATTTGTTGAACAGATGATATATGGGTCTCTGGTGAGGATCTGGTTTAGCTGGAAGTAAGGTAGGTAACTTGTTTCATTGGATCAAAGGATGCTAAACTCAGCTGAACCCTTTTAACCTAAATTATTTGCCCAGTGATGTAAACAAGTTAACATTAAGTGAATTTTTTGCCCATTGAAAAAAGTATTATTGTAATTAGTTACTGCTTTAAAAAAAATCTTGCCTTGTTTGTTTTGCTGGGTTTTAATGGCTTGCTTTAAATGTTTTGTTTCAAACATCACACACTCGGGAAAGTGTTTAGCCTTGTCACTGTCCTTGGACGTAAAAATTCAAATGCTAAATATCTGTCCTGCAAGTGTCTGTCCATTGTATTTGATTTTATTGAGCTCTAGAGATTTTACAGTATGTTTATGTTTAACTCTCACATTCTAAGAACTCATGACGTGTTTAATAACTTTCCATCACTTCCTACTCATAAGGTTACGGTGAAATGCTACAATATTAATGCTGCTGTTGTTCAGTGGACTATAAGATCTGCACAACTTGGGACTGGCACTATGTACATCATGCGATCTAGTGGCTGGGATTGGGGCATTGGCTGAGAATCAAACCCGGGATTTCCACATGGCAGGCGAGAAGCCCGCCCCTGAGCCACCAAGGCCCATAAATGATTATTTATGTATTAATGGTTTTAATTCATTTTGTTCTTTGTAATTTTATTTGACTTAGTTTGTGATTGACATTTCCAACACAGTCACACCAACCCCCTGCAAAGCCACCACAAACCCCTCCCTGGTTATCTCTGAGCAACATTCAGGTTTAAAACAATTGGTTACTTTTGATTTTTTTCTCCCTAATGTATTCACTGCCAAGTCACATGGCATGTCCCCATCAAGACAACAACTACCAACGATGACTATCTTTTTGAACTGCTGCTCACACACCATTAGGCAATGGCGTAACATACTCGGAGGAAAGCGCTGTCCACCCTTTTCCGCTTGCATGAGTTACATATGCCCATAATTGATGAGTGTCCCTATGATTAATGTAAGA
Organism: Clarias macrocephalus; assembly: GCA_011419295.1. Classification (NCBI taxonomy): domain Eukaryota; kingdom Metazoa; phylum Chordata; class Actinopteri; order Siluriformes; family Clariidae; genus Clarias; species Clarias macrocephalus. The sequence continues at coordinate 52,333 of JAAGKR010001243.1, forward strand.
GAGCAAATATGCCACCTCTACCCCCATGAGAGCTTGGCCAATCTGCTCCCTAGACTCCTGGCTACAGATGGCGGTAGTATCACCCGGGATTCACACTTCAGATCTCCTGATGGTAGGGTAAACCCTTTTCTGTTGCACCTTGGGAGTCTGCTTCATTTTTCTTAGGAGGAATGTGTGTTTTCATGCATAAATTCTTGTCTGGTGTAGTCGTGGACTGGTGGAGTCTATGAAATCATGTCTGGAGCATAACAAGATCAGTTTAAACAGAATTAATCGCTCTTTAATGGCTGCTGCAACAGGGTTCCTCATGGATATTCCCTGTCTTGCAAATGTTATTGCTTTTACTACTCCCCAAAAACGCCACCTCAATTTGGGAATGTCTAAAGGTTAGCTAAGTAGGTGAAACACTTAAGTGTGTATGGTAGATAATAGCGAACTGTCAAATTGTATTGCAATATTTTGTGTAACAATTTCCACTATCTTAGTGCAACTACTTACACTGCAAATAAGTAGTGAGTGAGCACAAACTCTAGACAGCACTAAGTTAGCCCTATAAATTGAACACCCTACAGTCTAACAAGTGGATCATACATGCAAAATCCAATCACATTGATGCTGGATAACTAATGATGATGTTCATAGTTAACTAAATAGATAAGTGACTAGCCACTGGCCAATTGACTTTAAACTTAGCAATTGATGTATAGAAAACATAAGTCAATAACTACACTTGCCATTCTGATACATCTGCCACAAGCTGTCATTGAACTGTTGTCACGCCATCAACTTGATGCTTAAACATAGATCCATGTTCTTACTGCAGCTTCTCCCGGTGCAGAATGGTGCTTGTATTCTGTTGTTACACATCATTCATATATCTATCTATCTACCATGGGCATTCAAGTCAAAACGGGACTTTTAATTGTGCAGAATGCAGTTGTGTAGTTAAAACCACCCTTATTTCTCAATATAATCCCCTTTTACACTTTTAGTCCTTGCATACCATCAAGGTAAAAGGTTTTCTCAGTAGGCCGGAACCATCCCAGCTTGGCATGTGAAAGCTTGGCCTTCCAGGAAATCCTTTAATGGCCCAACATGTGAAAATGGCCTGGAGTGAGGTCAGGATTGTCATTCATGGACGTGCAGCATTCTTTAAAACGTTTACAACCGATGTTGTTCAGCGGCTAACAGTCTCATCACCGTCCTGTGCTTGAAGTCTAATGTTAATCAGATTTTATGCCTTCATTCATGAGAAATGTCACCACGAGTCTTATTATATCGAGAAATCGATCTATTTCTCAACATAATACTTACTGAGAATAATTCTCAACGTTTTCCAAGTCTGTACCCAGATATAATAGAGTTGAAAAGTCTCACGCATTTGAAATAGGGACAGTCTACAGGGGGACACTTTCAGTCTGGATGTCATGTTTTGAACACACCCCAGAGTCGGGCCAAAATTGTTGATTTGCAAGTGATGAGTAAGTCTTGGCATTCAATTGGCAAATTTAGTTACAAGTCCTTAGCTTTATTTTTGAAGTCTTACACAAGTTATACAGTGATGTACGCTACCAAATTTAAGGCCAGAGGAATAATTAGTATAGTAATTTTCAAGCAGAAACTAAAATGAGATGTGAATTCTTCCTTATCGATGTGTGTACAGTATATCCACAAGAAGCCAAACCGCATGAGTGCTCTATTTAGAAGTGCTTCATGAAAAATGTGTAACATATAGGACTGTCTATCCGTTCATCCATCTATCCATACATCCTTCCATCTGTTTTTCTCTACCTGTATGTGTGCATGCCTCAAGGGCTCTTTGGATATCCTGTTTTTTAGCGCTGCCTAAATCGTCTGTGCCATACAGTGCTCCTAGGCATGTTCCCTCGAAGCTAAATCACAAGCCTGCTTGTTCTTTGCCCTCAGCAGTGCTATAAGGGATCTCAAATCACAGCAACTGAACTTCTGAGCTTTGACCCTGAGTAATGACTTGTTTTGTGGAGGAAATGAGCTGTTATTAAGGTTTAAAGGTTCTAAACCACCATAAGTGTCCAAGATCTCTGTGACTGTTATGCCATAAAAAAAATATTTGTTTGTCCAGGAACATAACTGACTAAGGTCAAATGTGATATCTAGCATATTGTAACAAGCTGGATATTTAGTTGTAGTCAGAAATGATTATTACTTGTGCTGGCGAACTCAGCCTCCTAGAACAAAAATGATTCTCCTGACAGCCTGTGCATGCAGTGCATAGGAGTAAGAGTGCCTGAAGATCCGGCTAACACAGAAATCCGTGTCACAATGTCACAGCGGCTACAGCAGGACAAACACAGGAGTGTGCAGGATTGCAGAGCAGCATGTTAAACATTAAAAGTCAATAAACCATCCCAAAGCTACAACTTTCGCTATAGGGCTTTTCTTCTGTCTAGCACTCGACACATCCCCCTTGTAATGTCACAGGAAAAAACACTAACCACTGCTCCAGCTGTGAATTTTACGATTTAAAGCTATGCTTGCAGAATTTTCTTTAATCTTCTATATATGTCATGCGATTATTCAATCGGCTGATCATCGCAACAACACAATGCATGAAATCATGTAGATACAGGCCAAGAGAGGTACGGAGGAGAATGACTCTGACTCGGTGACTTTGACTGTGGCATGGTGATTGGATTGAGTATTTCAGAAACTGAAAAGTTTTATCTCAAACCTTTCTTCTTTTCCCCTTTCTTAGCTTCCATTTCAAATGGAAGACCTTATTGATGGGTATTAATAGTCCACTTCCAAGGCTCTCTGCTCTGGGGAGAGAGTTTCTTCTGTGAGGATTCATTTCAGATTCCAGGTCCATGGTAAATGGTGGTAATCCTTTGATGAGACTGTTTGATAAGTGCATACAGATGCTTGCTGATTTATTTTTTTTTTTTTTAAGATTAGATTTTGTGCCAAAATCTTGCTTCCTGCCTGAAACGTCCTGCCAGCATGAAAACGCACACTACCCCAACAGCTGTTGTCTCTGATAACTCGTGTTACTTACAGGAAAGCACGAGGGAGTACATTCCAGTAGGCATTAAGGTTTTGGCACAATGGGCAAACATGAGAGTGATGGAGCAGAAGGTAGTGCAGCTTCACTGTTGCTCACTGTTGCCTTAAGGGACTGGGGTAAAACTAATACAGACCAGAACATCACCTTCACAGCAAACTTGTTATCTATGAGCGGGTCAAACATCAGACGGTCATCTTGAACATCGAAGTTGTACTGCAAGTTTTTAATACTGTACAACATAAAAGATTTGCCCAGCTAGTGTAGCTCACTCAGCTAGCTAATGGCTTACCTGTACACGTTTCCGCAGGTTGGATGTTGAGCTGTGAAACGCCGACATCTCCACGGGTTTGGTTCGCATAATTTGCAGATTGTTATCTCGCTTCTTTCTTTGAAGCATTTAAAACTGAGGATACCTAATAAATTGGGCCAGAGATACACATCTGTCTTCATTAACTCAGACTTTTGGTGCCTGATGTGTAGACTTTTGGCAGGAAACTGCTTTATTTTGATTGGATCTCAGAATAATCTCAAAAAAAAAAAAAAAAATGATTTGAAACTTGCACATACTGTCATTTAATTGTCTTTTGGGGTTAAATCATGCATGACATTTTACATTGTCTGTTAAATATTTGATTTTAAAACAAAAAATGTGCGTTCAAGTCAAACCGTGACTCATGAATGAAGGCGTAAAACCAAATTTGACATTAGACACAGTACTGTACGCACTGTACGTTAATGAGACTCTTAGCTGAAGTAAAACATTTGAATGGTGCAAACGTTTTAAAGCAGGCTGTACAGTTTATCTGTAAATGATGATCCCGGCCAAGTTGGCCCAGAGCCCACTGCAGTCCTTCGTGTAAACGTTCAGAGAGTGGGAACTGTACACACAATCATTCACGAACACCACTTGCACATTACAGGAACTGAAGTGAAGCAGGCATTCAGATCACGGCTCTGAGACAACTTTCTACCTTGATGGTATTCAGGCACCGGTGAAATACTGGGATAAGTGCATTAGTGTCTAATCACAGTGACAACAAACCTGTTTAACTTTTATGATCTCCAGACTTTTGGTGCCTCACATTTGGTTTAGCAGATTGAAATGGCCTTTTCGGATGTTTAAATACACTCCGGTGCAGCTCAGTCGTAAGCAGCTCAGTGCTTAAGACGTCACGTGATTTCCAGTCAAATGTGCACTAAATATTTGGAGTTGAAATTTGTCAGGAGCACATAGAAAACTGCCACAGGGGACTACGTCCATGGCGGCAATTCATTGTAAGTAGAACTTCAAGGACGCCCGTTAATTTAAAGATGTGTTATAAATGATTAATTTGATATTTATGAATATTTTAAACCTACTAATAAATTATCATGTACACCATTAAGTTCTACACTCATCTGTGGATCTGAGGAAACTCCTCATGCTACATGCTAATTTGTCATATTCCACGAGTCACGTGATCGTCTCGTACAGGATGCATTTTGACGTATGATTTATTTTACAATGAAATCGTTTTATTCTATCCATTATGCAATCTATAAAAAAGTGCGGATTTTCTGAGAGCCCGTGTCTGAGGCTGCGCTGCATACAAAGTGGCCTCTCTTGATAAATCTCATTATGACTATGATCTCATTATGACTCTCTTTCTCTCTCTCTCTGCCTGCCCACTGGACGATCCTCAGGTGCTGACATCTAAAAACTGGCTGCATTCTGCAGCAAGAGCCGATCTGCAGAGGAGCAGCAGTGTACTTGTGAAACACCACCGGCTCACTTTATTGAAGCAGAGCACAACCTGATCTCCTTCAAAAAATTTTGTATTCTGATTCAGCTCCCTACTGTGTTAATACAACTGAGCAAACACAGGGTCTGAAGCTACACGAACAGGATCTCACACCGTGTTCAAAAAGACGTTCTACCGCTGTATTAATCCCGGTCTGCTCCACAAAAGTTAGTGCAAGCACTTACAGTGATAGAAAGCCACGGCTAAATAATACATGAAAGTGGGAGAGTTAGCATGCAGAGATTAGCGCCGTTTCTTCCTTTATCAAAGAGAATCAGAGAGAGGGGACGGTCTGATTCAGAAGCCACTGACCGAGCTGATAGGAAGAAAAGGGATGAGTTAGGAGGAGAGGAAGAGCATATTTCTTTTTAATTTGAATAGCGCGGAATGTGGAAGGTGTTATGGTGAATTCTAAATCTGTGGCGCGTTCCACCCGCTGCCACCACTTCTACAATCACTACAGACTTTTACCGAACCAGTGCATCCTACTGAAATTCAATTCAATTGGATGATGTCATTACGTTACCTCAGTATTTCTTCACTTTTTTCCATATTAGTTAGGCAAGTGTTTCTGGTAAAACGGAAAAGATCTCTGGTGCTGTTTGTGTTCAAATAAACATGCAGGAATTATGTTCTTTATATGAATTTATGTATCAGTCCTCAGAAAATGTTTCACACGGAGAGTCTTGTTCACACACTGGTCCTGCTTTAGAGAATGTAGAATACAGTGATACTACAGGGACCTCTCTTCTCTGAAGGGCCTTAAAGGGGCCGAGAGAGGAATGTCGTATATCCCAAAATAACGCCTTCTGTTCAAGAACCGCATTGATTCGAAGCTATTGCCTCCATCATCGTTCTCATTACCTATACCGACCATGGATTTCCTGGGAACTGCGCCGTTCTTCAGTGCATGTCCATGTGTCAGTGTGTCCTGGGCTCTCCAGGCTAACCTCTTGCTCTCTCTCACACTGTTTTAATAATGCTTTAAGGTGCTGCATGGGCTTTTAAAGAAAATGAGATGGGTCTGGCAAGGAGGCCTTTAACAGGAAAAGAGCCCATTGAAATGGCAGTGAAACGGCCGTGCTAACGCCCAGGCTCCGTCCGAGCCGCTCAATACCATCTCCAACCTTTTAACTCACTCAAATTAAGTTTAGGCGTCCTTCAGAATGCCTGACTCTATTCATCTCCCATTTAGGGCCCATTGAAAAGAGCGCCACTCCCTATGCATGTACTGCTGTAAGCAATACAATATCTATTAGATTACAGCGGCAACCCTTTGCCTTAGCGGCTAGCGAGGTGGGCCTCCGCTCAATGATATTGTGGCTTTCATTGAAACCTCAGACAGGAGGTGAAAGAGCTGGATGGGGCCTTTGAGTTCTTTGTTACGTGAGAGGCTTTTAATATGAGGTTTTCATAATCTGATTCGTTAAAGAGAGTTTCTCCAGATAATGCATTGCAGCCAGGGGGGGCGGGGGGCTCTGGTGATGTTACAAGCATTTATTAAAAGGCTGTGAAGATCTTAGCTTTAACACTGTGCGCAGTACATGCTGTCTAGCCGGAAGGCAAAACGTCTGATATTAAACTGTAATATTGAAGCAACCACCAAATACAAAATACATATACTGGATTGTCTGCTTGTAAAAAAAAAAAATGGCATTGAGTAAACACTGTTGCGTGGCTGCTGGCTATGTCCTGTGCGCTTCATTAGTAGGATTTTGTGTGCCTGTTAAAAAAAAAAAAAAAAGTGCTCGCATTGACATGCCACAGGTGATGTGTGATTTGCAAAGAGGACAAGTGAATTAGAATAAAACCTCTACGGTGATCCTTCTAGCTGTCAGCCGTACATATTTCATTATTTTCATAAATCAAGGTGCTGAGATGGCTCACTCTCTCAGGCTCGCAGACTGATGGCTTCCACTCATAACCGCCAGCGGCGGGTGGCAAACTATTTCTGATCCAGTCACTGCTAAGTGTTAAAGATGATCTCTAGCCCTGGAGCTCTTCTTTTTTTTTTTTCCTCGCTTTCTACTCTGCCTTCTTTCACTGAACGTGATACTTTGGAGATTTGTACCTCTTTCCCATATTAGATTAGTACACTGATGGAAGGAGAGCTTGATGGAGCAGAAGGAACGTATGACCCTTTTCTTAACATCTCTGACTACCTTATTTCATTTTGATTCATTCATCTTTTCTCACCTTGAAGCCAATGCTCGGCCAGTCGCGCTGGTATGCTGACCGAGCACTGATGTTCAGCCTCCTCCCTGTTCCTCTCGTAACCTCTCGCTTTATGATATGAAGGTGATATGTTTATGGGATATAAGGTATGCCTGACTGCTCTTAGTTGCTGTTTATTAATCAATAGCAATATGATTAAGCCTCATGCTTCTCGTATGGATTATTAAAAGGCTGATCGGTGTGTAGGTGTATGTTTGCCTTTCAAATTAAATTTAGTGTCAATAATTAATGCATGGCATTAATGTGTGAGGACCTTGCACTGATGGTGCAGCACTGCCTGATTCAGTATTGACCAGCTCCGTGTGATTACATTGGCCTTGGGTGATCACTTACTGATTCCCCTAGAGGCAGACCTTCCAAAGGGGACAGATATGCACCGACTAGACTAGTTTTTAGCATTAATTTCATCTTGCATATGAAATGCTCTCACCTTGTAGTTTAAAAGGATCATCCTCTGAGTGTGAAGGTCAGTGTCGTCAGGTTCGGTTTGGATGGAGGTTCTGGTATGAAGTGCATACACGTACAGTATTTGGCAATAGATGATCTAATAGTTTTGACGATTTTCCTAACAGATATGAAGTTATTCAGCTTACCTGAGGAGCAGTTGATATTACGTAAGAATGCTGAAATGGATTTTTTTAATCCAGAAAAAAAGATTGAAGTAATCTTTACTTCAAAACAAGTTGTGGGAAGGATAGAAGAGTCTGCCTGTTGACTACATGGCGCTACCTTAAAGCCACGTTAACATGAATATTTGTGTCTTTGTTCTTGTGTGTGTGTGTGTGTGTGTGTGTGTGTGTGTGTGTGTGTGTGTGTGTACGTACTTTCATAAGGAGAGACTTAATCTTTCCTGCTATCATTTTTTGAATGTCCTCAGCTTTCAGCGTTTGATGGATTATATTCTGCACACAGACATTAATTTTCCAGAACAAGAGGACAAGCGAAGAAAAATAAAACCCTTTCTCACCAGAAGACTATGCTGGTAATTTCATGAAACAACAACAGTGAGGGAAAGGACGATAGCTCTGCTTTACACCTCTCTACCAGCACAATTATTATTAGTATTATTATTTTTTTTCATTCGTGAGGAGGAATCGTTCCCACTTCCCATTCAGTCGTGCTTGTTCCTTCACTCTCTCATTCCTGCACAATTCCTGTCTCGTTGCAGCACTTATGTAATTATCCTCAGTATCCGTCCTCCACTCCGGTTTGTCTGGAGCGGTTAGAGGAAGCTTTCTCAGGTGTTAACCCCCACACACAGACGCACACACACTTTGGGAGTATTATCATAAATACAGAACATTAACACTTGTTCCTCGCTGTCAGCATATGAAGTAAGACTGCAGGTGCCCCATCGAGCTTTCGCCCCCACACTAATTAAGCAGCGGTAATTAGGCCTGGGATAGTCTCTCCTGTGCCTACTCAGCTCTGAAGAACAGAACAGGGAAGATTCAGGTGCAGCCTCAGTGCTGTGTTGTACCTACAAGAGAAACGTGACTCCGTCACTGACTCAAGAGCTCTAAAATATCACTCCGCTACGATAAGTGTGACGGCTCGCTCACTGCGAGCAGGAAGAGTTTACCTTTCCTGGAGCTTTCCAGTGCCTATCCTGACATGTCTCATTAATTCCAGTGACCGTTTAAAGTGATGACGAACTAAATTTCTATTAACACTTCAAACTTGGATGATTTCTCAGACCCTATTGTGCGTCCCCCCCCCCTCCCGCATCAATGATCTACTAATCAGAACATCACAAGCTACCACTGTTGAACCCTTTAACAAGGCGCTTGACTCGCTCTGCTCCAGGAGTGCCAAAGCAGAGCATTTTAGAAAGTGTACATGCTTGGGGATTTTTTCGCACACATTTCTTGCCCGTTGCACACTTCTTGTTTGCACGCTGCTCACTAGCACATAAAATGAGGACTAACATGCACTTTAGGACAATCATGCCGCTCCTCACACACCTCATTTCATCTTGTCGCTGTCATACCCCACATACCATATTTTTACTATAGTGAGTTCAAAATAAAAAAATTAGGTCTTATAATTTTGCAAAAATGATTTACTTCTCATCAGCTCGTTTTTCTCCCTAATTTAGTCGTGTGCAATTCCTCCCCATCACTAGGGGGCACCCACATTCAGGCTACTACTACCACTAAGCCGGGAGGGCTGAAGACTATCACATGTTTCCTCCGAACCACGTGACGCCATCTTTTCAAACTGCTCGTTCACGCACTGTTGGGGGTGGCGTAATACAGCGCTATCCGCTCCCTCCGCCTGCGTGAGCTCACAGACGCCCCTGATTGGCTGTAGAGCCGTGATTAATGTAGGAGCACTAAGTACCTCTCCTCCCTTCCCTCTGAGAGAACTCGGCCAATCAGCTCTCTCTCTAGACCTTCAGCTGCGAGAGTTTACAGCATCACCCGGGAATCAAACTCACGATCTCCGGATAAAAAAATGGGAGTAAGCGCTTTACTATAAAATGCTGAAAAGTGCCTAAAGATACAATTTCAAAATTGGTTGGTTATGTAACAATGTCAGCAGCAACCTTGTTTCCCCTCTCATCTGTTCCAACTTCTATACTTATTTTTTTAATATACATTTTTATGCTCCAAAGTTTCCACTTTCATTTTATAAATATTCCTGTATAATTAATATTTATATTTGCATTTTAATTCTATTGTATTTTGTAACTTGTATTTTGTATACTTCACTCTAAATTCGATCTTTAGTTTAATTGTGTTCCCTAGTGCAATATTTAAATTTGTAGTGAAATCTTTAAACGATAGACCAAACAGGCTCTCATCTTATTAATGAGAATGGTTGTAAACGTACCAGAAAACTCAAATACCAACTCTTTACATCCACGGTGAGTGGAAAAGCACATCGCATATTTAGATAGATTAACGACAAGAGCAGTGGACTACATTGAGCAAAGTAAGCACACACCAGTAGCAACAGTAAGACTGCCAGACGGCCAACAGAGAAAATTTAAATGTGGCTTGCTGGTGCGAACATGCGACTAGCTCTTTCTCATATTTGCTCAATATGAATCTAAATTTGTTGCTCCTCAATCGAAGTGAATTGAACCTGCGGCAGGCACGTCCAAAAATCTCAGATGAGTCTGGATCAGAAGTTCATATTGACCGTGCATTAGTATGTATGACGGCCCTGTAGCATGCACATGGACACCAGTGCACTAGACGTCAAGCACTTAAACACTGTACAGTCAGGACCGACTGCTGCTTGTTATATGACTTGGCAGACGGGATACATACAGTAAAAACATTCTCAAGCTGCAGACTTCTCAAGCAGGCACTGCCGCCATGCTGTTTGAGTGAGAACATGAAGCTTCTCTCCAGAGATCCGAACTTGTGCTGTTATTCATCATTCCTTCCCAAGTGACTAGGACTGAGTCCTGACCCTGCACTGCAACAACACATAAACTAACTGCACGCTGTCTCTGGTGTGCTCTCTCTTTCTGTCTTCAAGACGCACTAATCTGTGTCGACTGTAGACACAGTGTCTGCTGGATTCCACAGGCTGTATCTAAGCGGCAGTAAGGACTGTGCCTGTCTAACAGAGTCAGCCGTTCTGCCTCCGAGCATGTGCCGAACTTAACTTTATACGCCGAAGCAGCTCGGCATTACACTCGTCTTAACGCTGAAGCGGCAGCCAGAACGCTGCAATTAAGAGCAGTGTGTGAAGTACGCCTCTGATCCTTAATCAGCTCGTCTCATCCCAGATCTTTTGATACCGACCCGAATCTTCCCGCGAATCAGCTGAGCACATGCTGCGTAAGGAAATCATCCGAAGGATAAATAAATGTGACTAAACGGAACGATTTGCACTACAGCTTGGTCATGAGATTATTTCCTCATTAGTGATTCAGTTGTGTTATTACCTCAGTACCTATTACTATTATTGTAGCAAGTTCTTTCAAATGTTCAGTAATTGCAGGAAAGATAGTTGATATGATTCTGAATTTGAGAGATGGCAGTGGGCTGTGAAGCAGATCTTTGTTAAAGGAGGAGAAAGGGAGAGGCACGGGGAAGCAAAAGCACGTAAATACAGTGCTGTGCAAAACTTGATCCACCCCTTATTTCTACATTAAGAGACAGACTTCCTTATGATTTCATATAGTCTTGATGAATAGTTCTCCAGGCTTCCTGATGTACTTTTTGCCTCTTATTTTTGACAAATCTGTCAGTACGGTCCCTGTTCCTGACCGGGTTCAGAGGAATGCTTTTCTTGTGACCTATGAATCATTCAATCATTTAAAAAAAAAAAAAAAAACTTAAGGCATGTGAGAAGCAGGTGCAGATGATCAGGTTGGTGATTAGTATACCGGTGATCCTGAATTCTGAGTGGTTGGACCAGACAAGAGGGGAAACGAGGCTGCTGCTGAGGTTGTTACATAAACAATCAATTTTTAAATTGTATTATTAGGCAACATAGGAATTTTCTAATAAAGCACTTGTTCCCATTTCATTCATTTCTAATCTACATAATATAATTGAATTGAATTTGAAGAAATTAATGTTACTTGGCTGCCAAAGGAAGCCCGCGCTCCTAAGATCAAGCACCATATTTTTCTTCAAAGTTTTATAATAAATCATAACACCTAATTGTTAGATTTTGATCTCAATATGGTCCGGACACACCCCAAAAAAATGACCCCGTCACCATGTTTATGCAGTTTTCTTAGAAAATAAAATTCCTATCCTGATGGTGCGCTGGTCGCTGTTTTCTGGTGTGTAACGGTCTTGGTTAGTTGACCCCACTCAACAGAGATGCATCGTCTCTAAGTAGAAAGCAGGGAAATTATTACGTGGTTTGTTTTTCCACACATTATTATTTCATAGAGTGACTGTGTTGTGCATGGGAATCTCATTGGCTGCCATTACCTCAACTCTCAGCGGAGTAAACTAATTTCAGCACCTGCCCTCGTGCAAAGACCCACCCGCATTTTAGGTCCATAATGGATATTGGAATTATTTCTGTGATGAACTCATGTTTTACTTGTCTTCCCCCCACCCTCCCGCTCCCCTCCTCCTCGTGTGCTCCCTCGCTCCGTCTGGGCAGCTTTAATGGCCTGGGTTGCAGGGCTCACTGTGTTATTAATGGAGCCTCTGAGCTGGGAGGCCGTGGGCTGTGTGCGCGCACCAAAGGACGGTGGGGAATTGAGTGTTTGTTGATTATTCCTCTGCTTTTTGTTTATACAAGTTCCCTTGTTTGATCTCGCACTCTTACATTGTCTCGCTCGTTCTCTTTCTCCTTCTGTCCTCTCCTCCTCTATACTTTTTGCATATCAGAGTCATTACCTACTGTACGTACCACGGATGTGCGTGTGTGCGTGTGTGCGTGTGTGCGTGTGTGCGTGTGTGCGTGTGTGTGTGTGTGAGAGTCAGTAGCAGGTGAGAGGTGGGAAACGGAGGGCTTTAGAATAGATTTCTGAAATGAACCATTTCAAACGGCATTATCTTCCCCCTGCCAGGCATGCCTTACATAAATCAAAGCCCAGCCACCTACAATGGAGCATTTGTTACTACCTTATTGTCTTCCTCATTTTCATGCACTCTTCCTGCTTGTCCCCTCTCCCCGTAACAGGGCTTGTTCTTGTCTGTGTACAAATACACTGTCTCCCGAACTGCTTTAGCGCTTCTTGAAATATCCTAGTGGAGTGAAACCCTTTGCTTTAACCATTATTGCAGCTCGTTCTGAATGCTCAGGATATGCCAAGGCCTGGATCGCGTCTGGCTGCGTACAGTCTGTGCGGCTTAGACGAGGCAGAGGTTGGATCCGTCAGGGTGACCTTCTTCCCCTGAAAGAACATCATTGGCTGGGTGCAGAAGTTTGGAGGTGGTAGTAGTGGAGACAGGTGTGTGTAAGTGTGTGTGGATGGCACAGGGGTGACTGCCTGAGGAAAACCGGCTCGGTGCCACTCTGCCTACCAGCCCACTGCCGCCCCACAGAGCGGAGAACAGCCTAATGAGATAGAGAGACAAAGTGTGTGTGTTGTGTATGTGAGCATGTGTGTTGTCCTTGCAGAAGTTTGCTCAGGAACAGTACGCTTCAACTATGGCATACTGTACGTCTTTCCTCCCTATAAGACACGTTTATGTTCAAGTAATTTATAAAGATGCATGTATGATAAATATAACTTTTAGCTCGTACATTTCTTCAGGTTTTTGAAGTGAGAAGGTTTGAGTGAAAACAAAACGTCTCCATAAGGATTACTGAACAGGTGGTGGTGTTACCACAGTAGATTCGACCCGAAACTACAAATATAATGAACTTAATTTTTGTTGGAATTAATGTTATAGTTTTAGATGTCTTTATCTTTATAACTATATCTGTAGATATAGTTATTTTTATCTTTTTCAAAGATAATATTTTACCTATTATGGGAACGCATGTTATAATATCGCAGAAACAATGTTAATGCAATTGAGGGTTTCTTGGTTTCTAAATAATGAATTAAAAGTATTAGAGTTAACAACAACTATTTTTATTTATTTCAAAAGCATGAATACTAAAAAAAAAGAATCAAAAATAAATTTTATCATTTGTTATTGTGCGCAAAAGATCTGTCAACTAAGTTTCTGACAGATCTCCGTCTTGTACCTGCAAAATGATTTGTGTGCCGCATAACATGATCTCATTCTTCTCTGTGGCATAAATTTTAAACCCACTGTTTTAAGTTTTCTTCTTCAAAAGAATAAATAAATTATTATTATTATTAATAATAAAATAAAAAATGATGTATAATTTCATCTTGTTATTGATTATATTAATTAACCATCAGTTATGTTCTGGTTGACAGATTCTTTATGATTCAATTTAAATGATTTGTTCAAATATGATGTTAAACTGTTCATGAAAATGAGAAGAGGTCAGCTGGGCAAAAAAGGTCATTGTCAGCTCTGTAATCCAGTGGTGTCCATAATCAGTCATCACTCCTACATCATTACCGTTATCAGTCTACATCTGTCAAAGCACACATTATTCCTATTGGTAAACTTTCACTTCCTCTCTAATCAAGACGGTTTTAAAAATCCAGTTGTTTGAAATAGATTAACATAAAGGGGACACAGGGCTTGTTTGGATGTTGATCTTGCAAGGAAGGGGAGAATATGTGGAGGAGCAAATATGTTCAAAATCTATCCCACACAACAAAATGAGATCAATAGACACTGGGCACTTGGTATTGGGACAAATCATTTTACAGTTGCAAGACAAAGTTCTGTTAGTAACACAAACTTACAGTAGTAGTGAAAAGCTCCTAACCCCATGGAAAAAAAGGAATGCCTTGCAACTAGCAGGTATGGTAAAACATGTTACACTGGAATAACTTACCAATTTGAACCACAGTTTCTTCTATTGAAAAAGAACATTTTCAGTTTTTTGTACTTGTCCTAAAGTCCTAGTTCACCTCCTACAGCAGGGCTCGTCAACGTGTGGATGGCGGTCTAGACGCTAGTTTTCCAAACACAGACCAGTGTACAGTAGCTTCTTTAGCAGATTCTCTGTTGCACTTTATTCAGTTATGTGTGTTTGTGTAAATTATTTAGCTGAAGGCAGCTCATTAGTCCAGAAACTACTGTAGATCCGGGACTAAAGACATTCGATTAGAAAGGGAAGAGACTGTTAAGACTGAAGTCCATGTGAAGTATTGTTCCTCCACATTCCACATTGTTAGTGAAAAGCCAGAAGAAAACCCAAACATAAGCATTTTAAATTGTCTTATTTGTAGCCTATAAATAATGGTTGCACATTAAAATGTAGAGTGACTGTTGTTCTTTTGTTGCTCAGACCTTTGTAAGATACGAATTTGATATAACCGGATCTTTACCACGTTTCGACTGAGTGCTCCCGATCTCCCTCCTAGTGCTGAATCTTTGGCACACGGGTAGATAAACGTGGACGAGTGTAGCGACGTGATGGAAAGGCTTTATGTATAGCAACGCCGTTTTAATCTTGTAACCTGATGAACGTAATGAATCTGCTCGGAGGCTGGTGTGTAATAACACTCGGGAGCTCTCTCCTCATTCTGTTCCCAGCAGCAGACGCAGATAGGAACATGCATTAGACAGAGAGAACGATTCCGTGAGGCGGGGATCCGTACTGCCTCCTTTCTTCTCTTATCTTTCATCTCCTGGAACATGTACTCCAACAGTACGAGCAAATTCCTTGTCTTTTACGCTTTTCCCCCCCTTTTATTTCCCTGTCCTTATTGTGCTGTTCCTCTCATGTGTCTTGCTTCCACTCTGTTCTATTTCAGTTTTTTTCTTTCTTTGTTCCTTTCCTTTATTTACGTCTCTCATTTCTGCCCACTTTTTTCAAGTATTTCCTTTTACCTGTTCTTTCCAGCGTTTGCCGTGTTTTCCTCTGATTTGTTTACATCCAAGTACAACACTACACCTTTCTCCACCTCGCTCTTCTTCATCCCGTCCCTCCCCTTGCTCCCTCCTGTTCTCTCTCTCTCGCTCTCTGCTCGGTGCTGGTGGATGTGACAGTGGGAGTGGGATAGGGGGAAGAGTAATTATGGTTCAGCAGAGCTGGCGGCAGTGATAAATGGGTGATCAGGAGGTAAGGGTCTGTTCCTCTCTCTCTGTGGACCAGAATGCTGTAGCCCCATCAGCTGCATCCCAGCTCGACACAGATGCCCCCCCCTCCCCCCACCTCCTTACTTTCCCAGCACCATCCATGACCTGTCCACCTCCCAACACTGGGACACTTCTCTGACCCCAAGAAGAGATAGAGGGACGACCCCAGCGCTGTTTGTACCACAGGAGAGGGGTGTGAGATATACAGGGTGGTCTTTCTCTCCTCTGTGCTAATGGTGAAGGTGTTTTCCTGTTGTGAGATATTTTAGGTCGGATCTCGTAGATTTAAACCTAAAATCTAGCTTCAGTGCGTAAATCGAGCTTGTGAATAATTTCAAGGCATACAGTAGGATTTCTGTATATGTTGAAAGGAAAAGCGAGAGGGTGAGGGGGAGAAAGAGAAGGAGAAGATAAATTAGACAGATGTGAACATGGCCTCTGAGGAATATACAGCAAGGACAACCACTGGTTGTTCTCTTTCTCCCTTTGCGCTGCCTTTGTGTGGGACAAAGAGACGTCTGTAGACTTTCACCTTTATTTTTTCGTTCTTTCTTTTTTTTTGTTTATTAAACCAGCAGACTAAAGTCCATCTAAATGTGTGTTTATATCACTGACTCTTATGAATGATTAGAATGATGCACATAAAGCTGTAATGCCTTGTAAGTTTGGTTTGGGAAAGAACTGTCTAATTTGACCCTTTCTTTCTCTTGTTTCCATGATCCTGGACATTGTGATTTTCTTCACCGAACAGGTAAGATGTTTTTTCTCTTCGAACATGTTAACAAATCAGCGCAAGTCACCCAATCACATGATTTCTGGTTAACAAGTAAATCAGAACCAGTACTATAGTTTGATCAATTCCTTTCCTTATTGTTATTATCATACATATAGATAACATCACCCTAACCAAGGCATCCAGATGTTTCAGGCAGGCTTCTGAAACAATATGTGAAGAACTATTACTTTCATTTGAGCTAATAATTAGCCACAACGACAAGAAAACTAGCTGGATCAAAAAACAAGTTATATACTATTTTAAGTGTCTGCTTGACAGCTATAACTGCAAGCTTCTATTCTGTGGCCGTTTGATAGGGATTTAGACTAAATATGCATTAAGAGCCTAAATAGGTATAAGAATATGAACCAGACTTCCTAAAACACAAAAATCTTGTTAATATATGGTATATACATTGCAATAAAGAAGTGTGGAGAACTGCTTTACTTCTGGCCTTCACACTGTATCATTTAAAGTTCATAAACAGAGCTATAGTATGGACAGCACCTTGTCCAGCACCTTGTCCAGCACATTGTCCAGCACCTTGTCCAGCACATTGTCCAGCACAGTGTAGCTCTTCTTGGGGAATTTACTGTCTTCTTACAATGAACTGATTCATTACTATTACTATAATAATGTATTATTACATCTTATTATAATTATATATCCTCATATCTTCGCATTCTGTTCTCATCAAACTTTAATCATTTAAAGTCATTAACGTACTACATTTACCCGCTGAACTTGTTATGGCAAAGAAATGATGCAACACACAGTGCAATCCCATGCTATAAGATAAAAACCGGTGAATACGCAAATGCAGTTGTCGGTATTAACTGCAGTATGTGTAACACATTAAAAGGTAAGGATGTACAGTAGTGCAAAGCCAGTCTGTTTATTATACTGTAGGAATAATAATGTGTGTACTGCTGGCTGTATACTGTATATGCGTGTCCTATTGTGACCTCTTTCAAAAGCCATCTTAATGCCACACGAAAGGGACAGAGGTAACATGCAAGTGGCATCATTAAACCATTTCCTTTCCAACCAGTCAGCTCGACTGCAAAATAATAGTGACACGCGTTAGAATCAGTAAAATAATTATCAAATATACTAACGTATGACATTTAATTGAAGAAGTGGCTTACTTTTCCTCAAACTTTATTCTCATTAAGTAAAATGTACTGTTTTTATTTTGAATTTTTTCATTAAAATGAGGCAATGAAGATCTATGCCTTGTTTATTTGTACACCAGGACCAAATTTTATCCAGAATAATAGGAATTTGAGGCTGAGCCCTATAAGCGAAAAACTTTTTTAATAACTGTATTTATTCCTAGGGAAAAAAGACAGAACATTGTGAACTTTGAAATCATCAGACTTTTAGAATGGACTGTTTTTAAATACAAAAACTACAGATTTCATTTGGTGAGGTTAATATAAGGGTTTAGTTAAGTGTGCACACAGCATTAATTAGCTCTATTAATAATTATTTCAGTAGTGGGACTTGTAAAATAATATTTTGTTGCAGCTGTGCGTGTGTGTGTGTGTGAGAGAGAGAGAGAGAGAGTGTGCACATGCTTTTTCCTATCCCGTGTACACGAGTAAATGAAGTCATCTAACTGGAAACGCTGAGCACTGGCACCATTAATGAGCACAACAGTGGCCCGTGCTGGACAGGCCTGTATACACACAAGCACACAACGCAGAAGGAAACCCCTCCTCTCAGCTACATATGCTCACACACCTGGTCCACATCGTTACCTGTTTACAAATGACCAGCAATTTTCTGCTTGGTTCAGCAGCAACTGTTCCTCCTCCCTGGTGCTATCATTAGGGTGTGAGAGCTCATGTTTGGTTATTATGCTTGTCTCTAGTGTTTTGTCCCTCTTGTTTTGTACACATAATCATGGCCTTTCTCTCCCTCCCTGGCACCTTTTCTGCTAAATTATGCACTCTGGGCCAGATTGCTCCAACCCAGCATTTGCATGCTCTATTTGGAGGGATTTGTTGTTTTATGACATTCATTGTTTTATTAACCCATGTGTAGTATTCCCATTTGTAATCCTCTATCTGGATGGCTCTCAGGCTAATTGAAATCCAGGGCAGCGAGGCTGTTTCTCACTCTGGGTTCATATCCTCGCCTCATGTACTGTACTCCGAGGCGTCGCTGTCTGCGCTGTGCGCCCGGCTGCGGCGCTAACGGGGACACGGCGTTGTCGGCCTCCTCGGCGCTCGGTGATGCGTGGGAAAAAGGCCGCCGTGTGAAATATGGGCACAGGAAATAGGGACTGCTGAAGGTTGGAAGGGCACAACAACTTCATCACAATGTATAAGTGAGAGCTGTCAAGCCAAAGTGGAGTTTATGTTGAACACCGAGATTGTGTGTGTTGTAATATATCAAGCAATTTTGTAATGAACACACGGAGAAAACAACACGGGCAATGTCAGGACGACCGCCAAAGCCGGATAAGGCCCGGAACCTGATGAGAAGATGAGGAGTTTCGTTTCACTTTTACTAACTGAGACCACGGATGGGTGTTTTTACACTAACCAGACGCGACGTTCATACGGATAGACACGTTCCCGTCACCTTTTGCACCTTTTTTTTTTTTTTTTGCTCTAATTTTTCCATTAAGGTCTCGTCCTCCAGGCAGATCTGCGTCAACACCCTGCCATCTTAATGTCTGCAGTGCTTGCAGATTACATCCAAATGATGTGAGCTGCTTATACTGGAGGATTGAAGAAGAAAGTAAATCAGATTGAAAATTTAAAATGTTGAACTCTGCAGCAGCTTGCTGCTGTTTTAAACTTGGATCCAATTAGTTCATAATGCAGATCCCAGCTAATTGCTTTTCCATTTCATTTCATGCAAGACTTGCAATGACACTTTGACACTGTTTGCACATCTGCTTAATTCTCGAGGACAAATCTTTAATCTTGAAACTTTAAAGTTTATCTAAAAATCCTGACTGAAAACATGTGCAGCATTTTCTGTGAATAATTTTACAGACGATCATAAAGGCTAATTGTATATTTGCCTGTGTGTTTACTTTTTTCCAGCCTTTCACTGAGTGTCTGCGCTTTTATATTTCCAGCATGAGGCAAAAGGGGGGAAACGGCATGTCAATTTCAGGATAATGGTCTGACTGTGAAGCCGCAGTGGTGAAGATTTATGCCAGAAATTAGGCAAATGTGATCAACTAGGCCTCCAGTTAATCTTCCCTGGCCTGAGCATGTCCGCCTTTATCTGCAGACATAATTAAAGACAACTGTTCATCAGACGGAGCGCCGCGGCCCAATTGGAAGGCTACTGGGGGACTAAGTCTGCACCCCTGTCACTGTGATAGATGTTTATGTGGTGATACGCAGGATGGGAAGATTGTTTCAAACAGGTACACATTTAAAATCCCTGTGTGATTGGTTGGGGCCATTTGACTGATTAGATATATGCCGTGCTTTGAAAACTAATATTAGCTCATCTGTTAGACTCAACTTTTTCAACTTCGGCCCAATCGCTCATCCAACAGGCCCGAAAGCCAAGAAGCATCGCCATCAGTTTATATTTACCTACACACTGCTGGAATAAACCTACACACACACACACACACGCACACACACACATGTATCCAGAGCATTCCAGCTAACATTAGATAGCTGCTAAATTGCTGCAGCCTAATTTGAGTCTAAGGGATATTTTTTGGCAGTAACTTTAAGTGGCTATTTATTTGACCTTTTTTAATATTGAGAGAGGTTGAAGAACCAAGTCCTTTTTCCCTCCCATTGCTTCAGAATAGCCGGCCTTCCACTTTCCTGCATGACAGACTCAGGCAGTTATGTCAGCATAAAATGCGCAAGCTGTTTGGCGTGTGAGAAATGATAATAGTGTGCTTTTTAAGTGGTGTATCTCCCAAGAGCCTAATGAAAACTGTTTTAATGCAGACCAAAGAAATGGAGCTGGTGCGAATCTGTGTAGTGGCAGAAGGTCAGACCTCCAGTTCCTCCCAAGTTTTGGTTTGTTTGGTTCTGGACTTTCAGTCATGATTTCGTCATATTACTTATATTATTTATCATTAAATCATTTTAACATCATGACGCACCTTCCTGAGTATCATACTGTCGGTATTTTCAGGTGTCTGATTTTTGATCTCCAGTGGCTCTCACAGTAATTGTTCAAATTTTATGCCAGTTCTGTTTCACTTATTTGATATATATTTGATTTGCACCAAAGTCCAAAATGCAGACACACAAAAAAACCTAGAAACATGAACATAAAACAAGCCAATGTGCTCCATAAGTGCACCAAAACATACGCAAAAAAACCTTTCACCCCTGAAGTGTAAAATAGTGATGGGAAGTTTGGATCATTTTAGTGACTCAGTTCTTTGAATCCGTTCATAAAATTGAACGAATCTTTCTTTGAGTCATTTAGTTCATTTCATTCTTTTGATTAGAAATAAAATTAAAAATGTGATAAAATTTTCAATAAACAGACCCCCAACATGTCTACATATACAGATTTTGGCTATAGTTCCAGAATTTTAAATATTTGAACTCAGCTAAGGACATACAGTATTATGATGAACAGAATGAACAGCTCACCTCTCATATCTTCTGGTCCAAATCGTTCGTTCTTTTGTCACGTGATTCTCACAGACGCTATGCAGTGCATTACACAGTAAACAGAATTGAGCTGTTCCTCTCATGAGTCTTCTAGTCCGAGTCATTCGGATTTTTTTTTTTGTTTGGTTGTTTTTTTTTTTTTCACTGCATAGTGTCTATGGGAGTCACAAAAGAAGTAATGATTCAGACTAGAACACTCAAAGGTAATTACTCATGTCTGTTTTCTGTACATAAGTTACGGACATTTTGGGATGCTTTGCGCATGCACTCCCAGTCGAAAATGAACGAATCACTCTCCAAGACTACTCGTTCTTCTGAGTCACATTAAAGACTCGTTCAAAAAGAACAAATCGTTCATGAACGACCCATCACTAGTGTGAAACACAAACATGCATCAAAAAACAGCACTCCTGAGATAAATATTACTGAAATACGTCACGACCGACATCATCAGCCAAATCCACCCGTGGTTTTTCATGCGCCTGAGAGAACTTTTAAATGGCACCATTTTAACTCTGTTTGCTTTGGTAAAACAAGCAAGAGTGTACTTTTTTGGCGGTGTAAAATTATGATTAAAAATGTTCTTTAAGTAGAACTTAATGTACCAAAGCAAGCAGAGTTAAAATGACAGTTCTCTCAACCACCAGACACACCATGGATTAATATGGTTGATGCTGTTGGTAGTAAAGTATTTCCATAATTTTTTTGTTTTATGTTTTTTTTTTTTTTGATGCGCTAGTGTTTTGCACTTCAGTGCCAGCGAATATTACAATACACTATATACACAGACAGACCAAAAGTTTAGACACACCTTCTAATTCAAAGAATTTTCTTTATTGTGTTCTTTAGCCCAAACAAGTCTCTTCTGCTTGTTGCCTGTCCTTAGCAGTGGTTTCCTAGCAGATATTCTACCATGAAGGCCTGATTCACACAGTCTCCTCTTAACAGTTGTTCTAGAGATGTGTCTGCTGCTAGAACTCTGTGTGGCATTGACCTGCTCTCTGATCTGAGCTGCTGTTAACCTGCGATTTCTGAGGCTGGTGACTCGGATGAACTTATCCTCCGCAGTAGAGGTGACTCTTGGTCTTCCTTTCCTGGGGCGGTCCGCATGTGAGCCAGTTTCTTTATAGTGCTTGATGGATTTTTCGGACTGACTGACATTTCTTAAAGTAATGATGGCCACTCGTTTTTCTTTACTTGGCTGCTTTTTTCTTGCCATAATACAAATTCAACCTCTTTGAACACACGGTGGTGTAGTGGTTAGCACTGTCGCCTTGCACCGCCAAGGCCCGGGTTTGATCCCCGGCCAGGCTCGATTCCCGTCTCTGTGTGCATGGAGTTCTCCCCGTGCTTGGTGGGTTTCCTCTGGGTACTCCGGTTTCCTCCCACAGTCCAAAGACATGTAGTTTAGGTTAATTGGCGTTCCCAAATTGCCTCTAGTGAGTGAATGAGTGAGTGTATGTGTGTGTGTCTGTGCCCTGCGATGGATTGGCACCCTGTCCAGGGTCTACTCTGCCATGCGCCCTAAGTCTCCTGGGATAAGCTCCAGGCCCCCTGTGACCCTGATTACAGGATTAAGCGGTATAGATGATAAGTGAGTGAGTGAGTAAATATGATGGTGTGTCCAAACTTTTGGTTTGTACTGTATATATATATTAGATGTGTTTGTTATAATTGATGAAGAGAGAGCAGACAGGGTGGAATGGCTGTAGAGGTAATGGGGAGTGATCGGCGACTGAAAGCTATCGGCAAGAATGAAAGGGAAAGTTTACAGGACATAGTGAGACCAGCGATGTTGTACAGTTTGGAGACGTTACCGCTGACAAAAAGACAGGAAGCAGAGCTGAAGATGCTGTGATCTGCCTTTATGAATGACAAGAATGGACAGGATTAGGAATTGAGTATATTAGAGGCACAGTGCATGTAGGACAGCTTGGGGACAAAGTTAAGGACATAGTTTGGACATGTGCTGAGGAGGTATGAGGGTATATCATGAGGAGAATGTTAGAGATGGACCTACCAGGCAGGAGAGAGGTTTATGGATGTGGTGAAGGAGGACATGCATGAGGTTGGAGTGACAAAGGAAGATGTGGTAGACAGAGTTAGAGGAGATGGAGACAAATGGTCCACTGTAGTGACCCCTAACAGAAGCAGCTCAAAAGAGAAGAAGAAATGTGTCTATTATAACACTTTAGGAACACCTGTACTGTACATCAGCACCTTCATCCAGACATCCAATCAGCCAATCATGTGGCAGCAGCTCAATGCATGGAATTGTACAGATGCATCAAGCATCAGAACGTGATCTCAGTAACAGCAGCAGGGTTGTTGATACCAGACAGGCTGGTTTACGTTTTTCAGAAACTCATAATCTCTTGGGAGTTTCCTCAGAATGGTGCTGAAACCAATATAAAAAAACATCCTGCTGTGTGTAGAAACATCTCTTCCTTATAAAGAGATCAGAACAGAACGATCAGAATGCTTTGATCTGTCATGAATGCAGTTGGTCATTTTAAATAAGCGCTGCTTACTGTACACGCATGTTAAGCAGAAAAAGCATCTCCGAACACATCAGACCTTGAGGAGGATGCGCTAGGACAGCAGAGGACCACATCAGGTTGTACACGTGTCAGCCAGGAACAGGAATCTGAAGCTACTCTGGGAACAGACTCAGTTAAAGACTGGAGAAGGTTCATTGTAGTGAAGCTGTGCCCATCGCAAATGTACGCATTGCACTACTGCCATATGATTGGCTGATTGGATAATTACATTCACTGCTAATTAGTGTACGGGTGTTTCTAATAAAGTGCTTCCACGGTGAGCGTATGCCATAATGCAGTTCCCACTTTTCATAAATCCAGGCGGCATTGTGCTGCGTCTGTGGCAGGATGATGTGCTCGGTGGAGCCGTAAAACCTTTGGACCATTTAAACGCTTAATTTATCAGAGTACAAACCTGTGCATTTGTATTCTGATAAATCTACGAATGTAATGGCTCGCCCCCCATTACAGACGAACTACAAGCACACACACTACAGTCTCCTCACTAGTATGACAAAGGTTTTCTCCTTCATGTCAAGCCTAAACTGTAATACAGCACCAGCCATGCAAGTGGCACGTGAGAAAGACTTGGCGAGGTAAAACCTCATCAGCTAAGATCACTAAGTGCTTTCTCCTCTTGAGAAAAAAGAATCACCATTATACACTCAAAACAGTTATGGATTGAGACAAATGCAGGTTTTTTTTTTTGTGTGTGTTGAGGGGTGCATGCTAGTGCAGTCTTGGGAGTATCCGCTGTGTGTGTGTGTGTGTGTGTGTGTGTGTGTGTGTGTGTGTGTGTGTGTGTGTGTGTGTGTGTGTGTGTGTGTGTGTGTGTGACTGTGTGTGTGTGTGACTGTGTGTGTGTGACTGTGTGTGTGTGTGTGACTGTGTGTGACTGTGTGTGTGTGTGTGTGTGTGTGACTGTGTGTGTGTGTGTGACTGTGTGTGTGTGTGTGACTGTGTGTGTGTGTGACTGTGTGTGTGTGTGACTGTGTGTGTGTGTGTGTGAGAGATGTGGCTTGATAGACAAACGGTCTGTAGTGATGACAGCCTGAGGATGGAGCAGCTGGAGGCGTTTGGTGTCAGTCGTTTATTAAAAGTGACACCGAGGCTCCGAGTCAGGAACACTGAGGTATTTTCAGGTTGAGGTATAGAGCCTGTCTCTCTGAACATGCCTCACACACACACACACACACAGCACTGCTGCAGCCATCACATCACCATATCAATGCAGCATTATCGCAAACAACTCCTTGGACGTTTGCCTGTACTACAGTACCTCGGCGCTTCATGGTTGTGTGTGCAGATGTGCAGGATGTGTATGCGTGGGTGTATCAAAGGGACAGTGTGTGTGCATGCACATGCATGTATGTATGCCGCCTGTTAACACTTGACTGACGGAGCGTCAATCGATAGCAAATAACCGAAGAGCTACGAGTTGCTCTATGCGTCATGAACGGCTTTATTTTGGCATGTGGACCAGCCATGTGGACGTGTGTGTGTATGGGAGGGGGTAATATTTCAGATAAAAGCATAGCATAATCGCAGAATGTTGAGCCGGTCCCTACAAGGGAAAAGCTTTTCCGATAGTTATTGAGATCAGGGTTCAAATGAACTATGTTAATAATTATGTGAATTCTTATGTGTGTGATTATAATAATGAATCAATTTATAGCATCTTCTGCTCCATTTTTATATTAAGGCACCGTGAATAGAGTGGAACAGACATTTGAATGAAAGGCAGTGAAAACGCTACATACACGCGTAAGAGTAAACGTGGGGGTCGACACGTTTTCCACCAGTGTGTCTTCAGCTCAGAAATGAATCAAATTAACCCCAAAGTCGAGAGCAAATGAGAGAAATTGAAGAGATTATGGAGAGAGAGAGAGAGCGAGATGAAGGAAGCCAGTATGGACTTTTTCCTCTTATCTAAAAGTTTTTTTTTCTTCATATATATTTATATATAATTGCAGATAATGTGCATAATATGTCATTTATTCATTATGGTGCAGGAGTGAGTGAGGGAGGGAGAGAGGGAGAGGGCCTGGCAGGGTGCAGACTGGAGCTCTGCCTCTTCGCCTCTCTCATTTCTTATCTTTGTGACATTGCAATAGCAGAGTTTTACAGCCTGGAGTAATAGGATAAAGCACAGTGCCGCCTGATCGGCCCATCACAGATACACTTACATTTCCAGCCCTTTAACCACGAGGGATTTTTTTCCTTTAAGCGCGACTCACACCTGGTCTGGGAGAGGCGCTTTTAGGGGAAGATCATGTGGCTTGATGTGTTGATCATTTCGCTCCGGTGTCAGTTCGTCTTTTAACTTCATTGCTTTTATAAAGACACCTGACTTGTTGATTAAAGCGTTGACTTTAGTTTTGGAGAAAATAAATAAATAAAAAATCTGATCAGATCTGTTGGATTCTGTGTCTCTATGTATCTCTTTCTCACTTGCTCTCCTGTTCCTTTCTCTGCCTTCATCTATCTCTCTTGTGGAGGGAAGGAGGGCTGATGGATGGATGGCATGGCACAGGGTCATTCCTCACTCAGCCCCTCCTCTCTCTGTGTATCACTCACTATCCAGACAGAACGAGAGAGAGAGAGGGACTGAGAAAGTGAGAGACTGAGAGAGGGACAGGGAGACAGTGATGGATATGTGCAGGATGCTGAATAAAAGGACGTTGAAGTCACTGATAGTTTGAATGAATTTGGGAGTCCGTGTCCCGAAACATATCCTTAGATTTAAGCCATGCTGGAGTAGCCGATCAATCAGACATGAACACGCTTTACAGAACACTCACAGACCCCCTGTTCTGTCGCGCCCTGAGCTTAAAGGAATATTCCGGAGGTTTTTAAACCACCACGTGTGGGTAGACACCAGAGACGTGAATTTCAACAGAATGTTTCGGCGCAGTTCGGTAGCTTCCTTCGTGGGTGTGTTTCCATTTTGTCTATATATACGAAAATGTTTATTACACCTATATTTACAAACGTGGTTCATAGAGACTAGGTTAAAAAAAAAAAATAAAAAAAATAAAAAAACTTTCGAATGCGACCTGTCCTTAAAACAGTGCAAAAACAATTGCACGTGTTTGCTTGTGTGTATGAGAGTGAGAGAGAGACCGAGACAGAGAGTGAGAGAGCAAGAGAGAGAGAAGGGCTCTAATGACTTCACAGGCCATTAGTCTCTCTGTGTGCTCTGTCACACCTCATTATCCACACACACACACACACGCACACACACACACACACACATACACACGCTACTAGAGCAGCAGGCTGGAACACAAAATTCACACAGCTACAAACTCAAGTCTTACTCTCCCCCTCCTATGTAAGAGTGTGAGATGGAGAGGTCAGGAGGTCGTGCGTGCGCTCATTCGTCTAGTCAGATTCTCTAATCGAGTTTGCAGTAGAGCATCATAATACTGTACATTTTAGCCTGTGCATGCGCTACCTCTCAGTGTTTTTTTTTTTGTTTTTTTTTTGGTGTGTGTGTACAGTACACTTGCAGCGGGGAACACTTTAATAGGGCGAAGGCGAGTGAACCCGCTAGTGAATCGGCTCACAGAGCGCACCACGCTTACATCAATTGCTTTAAGTGCAAGGGCCGTTTTATTACCGCCGTTAAACATGCCTTAGCAATTTCTGACAAACAACAAATATCTAAAGTTAATCCATCAAGAAACTATAAACAAATGAACAAGGATGGGTGTGTGTGTGTGTTGGGGGGGATTCATGACTGGCTTGGCCATGGAGCGTGATTATTTGTGTGTTCTGGTGCCGCGTGTACTCCCAGCCCTGCCCTGAGCTACATGGCATCCATTAAGCGCTTCTGTAAACAGTGGGCCCTGGTGGACTCGGCAGCATGCGCCTTTTAAAAAATATGATCTTTTCTGCTGCGTTTGGCGCGACCTTCCACAGCCCAGCGGGGTAATGTAATCATGGGCAGGCAAGCACGCCTGTCAAAGGCATGTAAACTGGATAATAAATGCAGGCAACATTAACATGTCTAATGCTTCACGAGCACGCAGACGACTCGGCCCACAATCAGCGTTACGGTGTACTCGCAAATAGCTGGGATTTTGTGTTTGTGGAAGGGGGTGGTTTAGAGAAAATCTGCAAATGGACCATCCTACAATTGTCTTAATGCGTACCATTTCTCCATTTATTCCGTGAAGAATAAAAAGTTAGATGCAATTATTATTTTGTCACGTATAAATATAAAAACATATACGATAAATATATTGTGTCTGTCTCTGAGAGAAACAGAGAGAGAGTGCAGGTCTAAGCACAAAGCAGCAGATCTTTTAGTTCTAGTTAATTTTCCATCAATTTGACGGACTGGAGCCATGATGTCAGCAACTGCATTTCCCCCCCAAGCTTTTCTAGCAGTCGCCACAGCGGATTTGACCCGCAAGTTATTGGCACAGGTTTTTATACAACCCACTCATTGTCCTGGGTTTGGCACTGAGGATGCCCTGCCTGCATCTCCAGTGGCTGGGTATTTTATATTGGAATAGGGTTAAGGACCTTGCTCAAGGGCCCAAAGTTTGGCAACGCAGTGCTGATGGAGCTCAAACCCCAGACCCTCAACCAGAGCCAACATTGTCTGATATCAGTATCACTGATAAAACAACATTATTCCCACCTTGTGTTTGTATGCTACTTCATTGGTTGCTGTATTTCCATTCATTCCTCTGATCGTCTTCAGGTGTCAATGGTTGTGTTTTAATGTTTCCTCCTAAAAGTAAAACAGCAAGAGCTTCTTTGTTCCCTCACAATTTTCCAGTAAGTCAACATCACACGAATGAGAAATCTAACGGCGATATAGATATAACTGGACGCCTGAACCCACACTGCAGTGCAGCTGTACAACCAGTCACCCAGCTTCTAGGTTAGATGGTGTTGATCAAGGAGAGCAATGGTCAGGCATACCATTTCAATTCATTCAGTTCAGTTCATCTTTAATTATATAGTTGTTGTCGCAAAGTAGCTTTACGTTTGGGTGGCATCAGATAGCAGCGATTGATCTGCAGTCATACTGTGTGTTATGAGGCTGGAAGTTCGGTACAACAGGAGAGGTGTTTAAGTTAATATGGATGCCAATTTCGTTATTGGAGGCTCAGGTAGAAAACTGTTTGTAGGAATTTCAGTCCTGGACTATCGAGCGACTGCAGTCACAAGCCTTCAGAGAACAGCTGTCTGCATCACCTGAGTCCAAGATCATCTTCATGGTCGAGTGGAACCATCCACAGTCACCACATGCATCCAGAGCAGACCACACGACCAGGTCTCCAGCCAGAAGTGGGCACCAGGATGTGTCAGGTGGTCTGGAGCATTTCCAGGTTATTGCACAGATTCTGAACAATTGGTTTCCCTGCTGATCGCACTAGGTCTTAGGCCAAGAGTAACAACGCCAAGACAAGACAGAATAATTCAATGTTGATGTTTGCTGAACGTGCATGGAGGTTGTATTGTGGACTAATGTTGACTCTACAGTATGTTATTGCAATTACTGTTGGACACAGAGTTTTGTATACCACCAGAAATTTTACAAGCAAAGTTTCTTTTGTCTGCAAATAAAACTTAGATATTTTTAATAAATAAAACTTAGAGATTTCTCTCACTGTAGAGGATTGCTCAAATAAATCTGCTGTTTTATAACAGGGTTTTTTTTGCCAACAATTTTTGCAACAAAACTTTCCAAAGGGTTTACTGAAACATTTTCATTAAAATTTATAATAATAATAAAAAAATCTTAGTAATGAAAGTAAATTTTAGAATTGAATGTTTTCTGATTATGGATGGCACTTGGGCTAAACAAAACTAAAGTTGTGAGAATATTATTAGTGTACTAGGAACATAAAATCCTACTCCATATAATAAGTAATGATTTTTGCTAGGACCGTTTTGTAGAAATTTAATCTGGTGCAAGTGAAAAAAAAAAACATAGTTATAATTGCAAAAACAATTTTTATTTTTATTTTTATTTATTTTTTTTACTGGGCAAGTTTTTTGTGTGTGTCGAGGAGTATGTGTATCCTGTGGTGTCATGTAACCAATCAGCAACGAGCACTGCTCCAAGCCCCTCCCCTGTGCATTAGGTCTTGTTGAAACCTGTCTTGTGTAGCGGTCAGCGCTGTAGAAAAAGGCCCAGAGAGGAAGTATGTGCTGTGTGCTGGGGAGATATCAGTTCTGCTCCCAGGCTTAATGAGAGCATGGCGGTTTTTCTGACCATTGCTATATAACACTCCGAAAAATCCTTTCTGACAAATGCTAGATCTTTTTGCTATTGTTCCTAAGCCAGACACACACACACACACACACACACACACACACACACACACACACACACACACACACACACACACACACTCTTGCATGCATTGTTAAAGCAGACGCAGCTGAAGTGTTCTGATCCTCACCTTTCCGTTTGTTCAGAAAGTTGTGTGTGAGAGCAATGCCAAGTCCCCTCTACACTATTCACTATTCAAATCCAATTACACACAATGTCTCTCTCTGTCTCTCCTGATTGTGTGTGTGTGTGTGTGTGCAGGCGCTCTGTGTGATGGCGAGTGGGCGGCTGAGGTGAGGGTGTAATTGTGAGGTAAAGGCGGAGCTTTGACAGTGATTACTGCCGTTAATTGGAGGGAAGGGGCGGCTGGAGGTGGGAGGTTCACCATCAATCCGAGGAGGTTTTAATGAGTTTGTTTAGGGGGAAGGTGAACGAGGAGTGGGGCCGAGAGCAAGGCGGCAAACAAATCTCCATGCTTCATTCTTCTCTCCTGATGAGGTGATGGTTGAGGCCCATTAAAACACTAATGAAATCAGAACCAAAGACATTGGTTCAACAGCACTCCTTATGTACTATACATATGCTCGGCACTTTTTCCTCTGTCCTGAGAGTGAAAGCGTTTCTACAGACCTCCTTTCGATCTCCTTATTAGTTCCTCAGATTTACATTTGTGCACTGTAATAAGGCTGAGCTTGACCTGCCTCTCCTTGGGCCATGAATAGTAATGTGCTGAGGGATGGAGTAAGGAGAGGTCAGTCTGAGCCTGAGGGGACAGACAGAACAGGGTTAAGGCACACACTAATGGGCTTTTCCTGGTCTCCACTCAACTCTAAAGAGGCATGAACGTACTGAAAAATCCTATTTATGTTCCCCTCTGTTCAAAGACTCCAATTTACACACAGATGGCATTCAGTGACTTATGTGTGTTATTGTAGGATTGTAAAATATTAAATGTCTGCTGTAATGTTGTCCCATACTTCCAGGTCCCCTTCCCTCTACTTTTTACTCTATGTCCACGTCCCCCTACCACATTCCCTTTCCCCGTATCTCTACTTTTTACTCTATGTCCACGTCCCCCTACTACGTCCCCCTACCTCTACTTTTTACTCTATGTCCACCTCCCCATACTACGTCCCCTACCTCTACTTTTTACTCTATGTCCACCTCCCCCTACCACAGTCCCGTCCCATACCTCTACTTTTTACTCTACATCCACATCCTCCTACCACGTCCTCATCCCCCTACCAATGTCAGTCTACGTCCACGTCCCCCTAGCACTACTTTATATTCTGCGTCCATGTCCCCCTACCTCTACTTTTTACTCCTAAATCCACGTCCATGTCCCCCTACTACGTCTCTGTCCCCCTACCTCTACTTTGTACTCCTTCATCCATGTCCCCCTACTACGTCTCTGTGCCCTACCTCTACTTTGTACTCCTAAATCCACGTCCCCCTACCACAGCCCTGTCCCCTACCACTTCTTTTTGCTCTACGTCTATGTCCCCCTACCACAGCACCGCCCCCCCTACCTCTACTGTTTACTCTTCATCCACGTTCCCCTACCACGTCCCCCTACCACGTCCCTGTCCCCTACCTCTGCTTTTTACTCTACATCCACATCCCCCTACCACATCCACGTCCCTCTACGTCTAATTTTTACTCCACTTTTATGCTGCTTCCACCTTATTTTTGGTTTCACTGTCCGACTGCCTGAGAATGATTGTAGGGATTATGTTGAAGTTCTAAATTGATCAAGGTCAATGTCACAGCAAGGTTTGAAATATTTTTTTTTCTTTAATTGCTTCATTTGCAGTATATTAGCAAAACCGCATCAAAACTAAACAATGGGCGTCATAGTAATATGTATTCCAAGACAGCTTTTTTTCTGCCGTATTCGCCAAAAAAAGTTCCTTATTCTTCCAAATATTAACCAGCACACCTTACCCTGTCTTTTGTCTTTACTCTGTTCTTAGAGCTTTCATGCTTCATTATGCTGATCAGAGCTCAGAACTTTTTCCCCCCATCCCAATCCATTACTAATAACCTCTAAAGCAGCTGATGAAACTCCTGAACAAACTCTGCACACTTCATGCTTCTACACACGCGTCATGTCAGATGAGGGCCCATTGAATTTCTGGGTCGTATCTGATTTGTTTCTGTTAGACTGACAGTGCTCTTATACTCCATTTGTCGTTTTAAAGAGTACAAACTACCTGATCATTAGAGCAGCAGTGATTGTTATTAATGCTGCCGTGAAAGGGCAGATGATGCGCTTTGATATGAGCTGATGAAAGCATAGAGAGTTCCTCTGGGACCGGCTGTCTGGACCCTGTCTGGATGAAGAGGGCCTGCTGGAGGGCCTGGGCTAAACCTATCAAACTATTCATATTAAGGCTGGCTAAAGTCTGGAAGTCCACTTCAGTTTGCATGAGATACAACAGCACTAAAACAATTGAGGTGGCGAAAGAGGAAGTCAGATTCATTATGTCTGGGAAACTGACCAGGAAACTGAAATATAGTCTTGAGATTCATCTTTAGTTTGAAGGTTCCAGATTTGATTCTATTTTACAAGCACGGATAAAAACACATTTCCTCACACACATTTCTCACGGTGAGGTATAAAAACACCTCGCTGTACCGCTGTTCTGTATCTGTGCCGGTTCCCTCTGTAGCTCCTGTCCCTGCTTTAATCTCGCTGTGTTAATAAGAACAAGGATCGGGTACAATCGGAAAGGTTGCTCCCTGAATACATTCCTCAGTATTAATAATGCAAAGTGTTTTTAATGAAGGAATACATTGTCTCTCCCGTGCTTAATCTCGGTATTAAGGTGAGGGCCTCTCTGTCTAATGGAGGCTATAAAGACATGGAAAGGTTACAGTGCTAATAGACTAATCGCAATTATCAGAGGCACTTTGCAAAGCCTTTCTATGCAAACCACATAGTTTTCTCCCAGGCCCAGCGTATCATTCCAAACCTGGTGAAATTTGAACATTGGGTTTAAACAAAGCATTAATATTTAGCACTTGTAATATAATAATATTATACAGTGCTCTCAGTGTATTAGGTGGAAAGGGCAAGTGTAGGGAATGTTAAAGTGTACAGAGTCTAGGACACTTACATTAGATAAAAATGCTGCTGGTGTTTTAGATTATTTGGCTGATTGTTTCAAAATCCAATTTTAGGTTAATGCGGGTTTTTTTTTTTTTTTTACAATATATTTAGTGAAGTAGACCTGGCTCAACAGAACTTTTTTCTGAGAGCCATTAGTTTTGGCACCTACTACTGCTACCAATGTTTAAACATTATTCACTTAAGACTTTAAAAATCACTTTTTTATTTTACCATCTGTGTATTATTTTCACATATATTATGTTTCTTATTTTTAATTCAAATTGAATACTATTGTCTGCTTTGAATTTGGCTAGAAAAGTGTCATGTACAGGAAGAAAATCCTGAAAAAAGTACAATAGAAAAAACACTTGCATTGTTTGAGGCCTTGCATTCATTTCTAACTATTCTGCACTGCATGGCCAAAAAGAAAAGAAAATCACACAGTCGAATATGTTGTGAAATGGTGTGACATGTCATGGCCAATTCATGTATAACAATGATTCCCCATGCCCTCAGAAGCGCTTTTTCACAATTTGGGTCTTGGAATGTACCAGTGCCAACAGGGAAGAAAAACTCAATTGACAGATGTGATAACCTAGTAATTTAAGTAGTACATTAAGGTTGTCAGCTGACTTCATTTTATTGCTACATACCATTGTTGAGACTAGACCTGAGCACCTGAAGCAACCCCAGATCATAACACTACCTCCAGAGTAGGGCTGTAGCTATCGAATATTTTACTAATCGACTATTCTACCAAAAATGGAATTTTAATCGAGTAATCGGATAAAATGCACTTTTGCTTAATTAAACAGCAATGTAAAATAGATAAGAGAAACAAAGATTAATTGGTTTTCTTTTTAGAAAAATTTACTTTTATTTTTTTAAATGCATACAGCATTTTATCAAAAATAAACATTGTCATTATTCACAATACAAGGAATAGCTTATACCCCTGTCTCACCTATGCGGTTTGACTCGCAGTGAGATGCGGTGTTAGGCACCGTGAGCCAAAGTTCTGCAAGGTCCGCCAAAAAATTAAACATGTTTAAACATGTTTTTAAGGCGGCTTAAACATATTTAAATTTTCGCGCAGAAAGATGGAAACGTAATCGCAGCGACAAAACTTGCTGTGAATCATGAAGGTCTGTACTTCCGGGCACCGCGGAGAGTGAGACCGTAGGTGAGATAGGGGTATTAAAGTTGACTGAGATTAATTAAGTGCATTACAGCACCATACGTTCTTATTTTAAAGCCTTTTCTCGGATGCAAATGACTTTAGGCACTAAGGCACACATTAAAATAAATAATTACACAAAAACACTAAGTTGTGCAACTAAAAGTTTGCTGCTTTCTTCTTCTCTTGGCCTCGCTGATAATTTTATCGCTCCCTTCCATTTTGCAGCCCGCAAAAGAACGCGCCATCAAATCAATACACAGCTAACTGTTTGCGTCTCCTTCCGCTTTGTGGGTGACGTAAGCGCTTCTTCTTCATTGGTGTTTACTGGCAGCTTGCACCCGGAAGCGCGCTGTGTCAAAAGCGTGCTGTCAACAAATAATTGCGCAAAAACATAACGCAAGCTTTTAAAATTAATTAAACGAAACTTCGAGGCAGAAGATTTTGCCTCGATAATTTTTTTGTAATCGAATTACTCGATTTATTCGAGGAATCGTTCCAGCCCCACTCCAGAGGCTTGTACAGTGGCCACTATACATTCCTTCTTACTCTGACACGCCCATCACCCGGGGATGGAGTCAACCTGCAGTCATCAGACCACATGACCTTTTTCTATTACTCTAAACTCCAGTTTTTATGTTTAAGTTCAGTTTTGAAGTTTTCTAATGAACTCACATCTGTTTAGGCCCAATCCCGTGAGTTTTCGTGACACTGTGCATATGGAAATTCTCTTACTTTTCACTATTAAACATAGCTATTATAGTGTATGCAATTATAACATAAAGCAACAGAAAGCAAAATCTGCTGATCAATAAAACATGGAAAGAGTGTGTGTAGTAAAGTGAACAGTAAAATGATGATGGAGCAGATTTGTGTTTTTAGTATGAATTCTGAACAGGTTCCTTCATGTATGATAACGAAATGCATTACTCAATACCTTTTTGGTTTTGAACTTCAGAGCTGTTTAAGAGAATTCTGCGCAACCCTGTGGCTCAGCCATGTTACAGTAGAAAGACGCACTGAAACGCGATATCCTCTGAAACTTTTGTGTTTAATGTGTAAAGGCTGCATTGAAATACCTCCTAACACGCAAGTGTGAGCGTTAGTGTAGAGGAGAAAGAGATTTTTATCAGAAACACCTGCGCCAACCAGGAGATCTCGGCGGCGTCTCTCACGGCGTTCGGATCCTGTTGCTTTTGACTGTTTGCTTTGATTTGCTGCACTACACTACTGCTCGAACACAACACACTCTTGCTAAACTGAAATGGTGTGTTCATTATCTTAATATTTTAAAACTACACTACTACACCTCTAAATAAATATAAAGCACCCAAGGTTTTTTTTTTTTATGAAGTCTTGTTATAAAATTATATTTTATAAGTTCTGAATTATTGTGTGTATAAAAAGATTTTTTTTAATGTACAGATGTACAGTTTTTTAACAAAAAGGAAGCTGCAACAACCAGAGTCTCCAGAAGAACTGTGGATGAGCGTCAGATTCTCTAATTCCTCAATAAAACTGCACATGTACTGTACCCGAGACTGCTGATGCATTTTTAAGGTTCGCTGCGTGAAATATTGACCTTTATAAATATTGATCTTTTGTGCCTTTAATAGACTTTGATTTACACTATATAACCTGGTGTTTATGAGCCTAAACCTGTCTCATCAACACACAGCGGTTTATATAGTTCTGCTAGTTCAGGGCGGCGAGGGCGGCCTATATAACGAATGACTCTCTTAATTAATTAATCCGCACACCTGATCTTAATGAGCTGTGACTTCAGGCTGCGGGTGCTCACGGCTGTAACTAATTAAGTTCATCCACCCAGTTCTCAATCGCTTTCACTTCAATGCCACGTGCGCACTTCCTCTGTCTCTTCTTCCGTTTCTCCGCAGCCGGACTGGGAGGGACTGAGACGCTCAGACAGACAGACACACACTTCTGTTATACCTGCTTGTTTTTTTTTGTTTTTTTTTACTGATAATAGGTTTGACATCTCCTTAAAAAAAGAGGTGATGTGTTTATATGCATTAATTTGTGTTTGTTTGTGAAAGTGTGTGTGAGGGAGAAGGAGATAGAGGAGACGAGAGAGAGAGAGAGAGAGAGAGCACCCTAGGGGTTGGCACTGAAGGTGACTCTCTTAGCAGTAACCTTGAGTGAGAGAGGGAGAGGGTGAGAGAGAGAGAGAGAGAGAGAGAGAGAGAAAGTTTATTAAAATGAATTTGAGGAGAGGGGCAGTGGCTGACAGCAGCATAATTAAATGTGGAGTGTCAGCAGTAATGCATGCCGCACGGCAGGAGTGTGTGAGGGCGTGTGTGTAAGCGTGCGAGGAGGCCAGACTTGTCGGCTCAGGGGTCAGCAGGCCAGCAGGAGCAGATAAGGACAAAGCAGTGTCTGGCCCCTGTCTGTATAGGAGATAGACGTTTGAACTGAACAGTATGTATAGATACGTGCGCGTGTACTTTATGTACTTTGACTATGTAAATGTAAAAGTATATTTTCCTATAGATGAAAGCTTGCCGATTTGCTTCCTGCTTTTGTCCTGTATAATTTCAGTTGGAACTGAACACTTAGAGATTGTCACGCTGAATAACGGGCTCCGATTGGCTTCATGCACGGCCTTCATTCCTGCGATGCTCAAATGACCAGTAAACTGCAGTGTGTAATGGAAGCCAGGCGAGTGCGCGGATCTTCTCTCGGCCTCTGTGTCTGAGGAGTGAACGAGCTCATGGCTCATTGAACTCAGGCGCTGATCCATGTGTGCCATTGTAGTTTATGTTCCCTGCCCTCCCTCCCTTCCCCCCCCCTCTCCCCTCTCTTTCTTTCAGTCTAATTCTGATTAGGTGCTCACCAATCTTCAACCGTTCAGCATGGAGACTGATCTCGGTGCGCGTCTGTTCGGTTAGTTCATCCGTTTATTCCATTGCTTTACTTCTGTGCTTGAGCGTGCTCGAGTAAAAATAACCCCATTCTGACCCCGGATAAAAATGCACAACTTCATCCTGCATGCATACACACCGTGTACTGATATACACAGCTGACGTGTAATGTTTGAGCTCTCAGCAGGTTGTTATTTATGAGATAGAGGTTAGGAAGGCTGGGCATCACCACATTTATTTCATTATCTAATAAAAGCCTGGATGAGAGGAGAGGACCACTCTTTGCCAAACCTCACACTGCGCTGTTACACCAGAAAGCTCAGAAAATAGCAACCAACATAGTGCTATACTGTGTGTGTGTGTGTGTGTGTGTGTGTGTGTGTGTGTGTGTGTGAATGTATTTGTGTGTGGCGGGACAAGTCATACTCTATACGTTGAATTCCCTCTTTGTCTCTCTGTGTGGCATGTGGCCGTGTTTTAATATGAATAATAAACAAAAGGTTGTGAGTAAATTCTATATGAAATTTAGCCTCTGGGCTTTTTGCCCTTGGTTCCCTTACTCCCACTCTAGCCAGTGTATGCTGTCTACTCTAAATGCAAAGCTATTTCCTCTAGAATTGGTTAATCCCACGACAGGCTGGTCTCCGCTCTTTACGGACTGCCCGGACTCGCTGCTAGCCCCCTCATTACTCTCAGGGATAAAAGCGCTAAGCAGCATGACAAGCTCGGCTAGTCACGCAGGATCACTCTGTCAGAGCAGGGTGCGCACTGCTACCGTTCACCCTGCAACAAATAGCAAAGCCCAGAGAGAGAGGGAGCAAATGTGCAAGGGGTCATAACTCAGCCCCCCACGCTCCGTTCACTCGTTCCATTATTACCTTCCCTAGCAAGGTCACACTAATCAACTCAATTACCAGTCCTCTCAGACATTTTCATAATGTTTTCTGCTAGTTGCTCTCCTGTGAAAATGACACAGTCTTGGCAAATTAATATCATTACTATTTGCGCTTAATGGCGCAGTGATACTTTTTATATTTAAGATCGAGTCCTGCCGACGACCTCCAACATTATGGAGACTTGGTGATGGTGGTGATGGGGTGGGGGGTGGGGGTGGGGGGGATGAGTTGCAGTGGCAAGAGCAAGCAAGAGAGCACAAAGCCAAAAGGAAAT
Source organism: Clarias macrocephalus (assembly GCA_011419295.1). Taxonomy (NCBI): domain Eukaryota; kingdom Metazoa; phylum Chordata; class Actinopteri; order Siluriformes; family Clariidae; genus Clarias; species Clarias macrocephalus. The sequence continues at coordinate 90,577 of JAAGKR010001243.1, forward strand.
GAGCAGTAATCACAAACCTGTGAAGTTTAACTGCTTAGTTTTATCATTTTCAAATGAACTGCATTAATACTGATGCGCTAAATAATCAAATCAGCATACTTTTTTCCCCCTGTTCGTCTGTGGTTATTATTATTATTATGCGCATAGTGCTTGTGTGCCCTCTGATGAACTGGCACCCTGCCTCGTCCACCGAGTCCTCTGGGACAGGCGTAAGTCTTCCTGCACAGGACAAGCGGTATAGAGAATGAGTGACTAATGCACATGGTATTGTAGAACTGCACTTACAATCCTGAGCTGTGTTGACTGTGCAGATTTTTGCATGTTGTCTCCTGTGTCCACTCGGGTTCCCCCAGGTTCCCTGGTTTCCCACAGAGCATAGAAGTGCGTGCTAAATTGTACCTGAATGTAAATATGTGTGGCCTACAAAGCGCCCTGTAATGGACTGGCGTATTTAGGTACAGTACATCACAGCCCTGACCAGGATAAAGCAGGTACATAATGTGCTGTAAGAGTGATCTTTTAAGTGATGGTTAAGGAAAAGAAAAACAATTTTTTTTTGCTTGTTCCTGATCTTCATTCTTTATTATAAACTTGTACTTATTTGATAAAATTGAAAATGCACCTAAAACATCTTACAAGCAGGAGATTAGTTGAACTGAGCACCTGGGTGAGATTCCACTTTAGGCAATTCATTCATAATTCATTCAATTAATTCATAAAAATTAATTCATAAAAAAAAAATTCATAATTCAAGAAATTATTATTGAATAAATGACATTCCAGATGTAAAATGCCGATATTCTGTATAGTTTTGCTTCGCTAACGGAAATGAATCCCGACTAAGCCACACCCACTAGCTACATTTACATGGACAGTGTTTCATCAATTTGATTAAAATCATTCTGATTAGAGATTCCATCTTAATGGATGTAATAAGATGTGTGTTTACATGCTCGAGGTGTTTAATTAGAATGTAACGCTTGTTGACATACGCGAAGTGGTTCTGCCAATTGTCAAGTGTTTAATCTGCCAGGAATATTATCTGTCAGGAAGATGAAGGAGAAATTGTTTGAGGTTAGGGTAGACTTCATTTTTTACTTTTTTTTTTTTATTTTTACGACAAATCCCACTTTCTGTATTGTAATTTGTTTTGAGAATTAAAATAAATCACTATAAAATAGCAACTTTTAACAATGGTCATTGTAGCAAGGCAGCTTTACAGAATCGAAAGGGAAATTAGTATGAAATGTGTCTGAATCAAAATAATCAGATTGTCCCTGCTGAGCAAGCCGAGGGCGACGGTGGCCTGAGATGTCAAATAGGAAGAAACCTTGAGAGGAACCAGACTCAACAGGGAACCTATCCTCTTTTGCAGGAATTCAGCCTCATCTATGATTGGTTAGATGCTTTACTCCTTTCCCAGCCGAAGACCAGAAACCGGTGAGGGAAAGTTTTATGTAAAGGCATCTGTGAAAGAACTGTTCTCCAAGAGTTTACCGATGGGGAATGAAACCGAAATTTCCCTCCCAGGACCCTGTCAGGTCACTTCGCAGGAAGAATAGACTTGTTCGGACAAGAGAGAAACTATATGATCAAGTATTTCCATGGCTAATATTTACCTAGTGAACTGATTATCAGAGTTATACGCCCTCTCTCATTCTGATTGAGAACTCGTTCAGATCAGGCCGGATTAAGTCACACAGTTCCGACTGAGGTTTTTATATAAAATTCCCGTATACTTTTCTTTTTCTTCATCTGATCATTTTAATTCTGACATTGTATTTATAAAATACAAATGCTGATTATGTGTTGAAGGTGAACACAAGCAGTGAAACGTCTCGGCGTGGTTAAACTAAATATGAGCACTTATGGAACGCTGCTCTTCCAATCAAATAAGTGGATTGGAACCTTCCAACTTAAGGTTTTACTTATGTTAATAATGCTTAATGTGAGAGAATCTTTGTTACTGGATTCAGCGCTGCATTTCTTGTGCACGTCTCTACCATCAAATCACAAAGAAGTGATCACGCTTTCAAGAAGATGTCAGTTTAACTTTTTGTAGTCTGCTGTTCAGTTCCACGAAACTTTATTTCCTAGAGCAGTCAAGTGATTTGTGCAGTGTGTATGTGTGTTTGCGCTTTCCTGTGTGTGTGTGTGTGTGTGTGTGTGTGTGTGTGTGTGTGTGTGTGTGTGTGTGTGTGTGTGTCTGCACCCTTTGACAGACTTTTTGCTCTCGGTTTGGAGTCATTAGAGTGATAATGGCTTTATTATAGGAGACACCCCGTGAGCCCCACTAATGAGAGATTTTGGAGTGTGTGTGACTGAAGGAATTTTTCAAGACAGCGATTGTGGTCTCCCAGTATAGGAGCCTTTTGAGACCAATTAGAGTGGCAGGTACTGTAGAGGAGCTCACACCTGTCTTTGGCCTTATTATTCCAGCAGTGTGTACAGGGATAGGCTGATTAACCCAGCAGCGCAGGTTTGGGATAGGTTGAGTTTAGCTAGAATAGCACTCTGAGCTACTGTATTAACTCACCATAACCCCATTATAAAGCCATCAGAGCCTCTGATTATCTGGTCAGAACCAAAGCCACTCCAGTGCTTGGAAATATCTGAACAAGTGTGTGTGTGTGAATGCTCATCTCACCTGGCTTTTCCTTCAAGGTCACACCACATTATATCCTCTCCTCCATACCCTTGCGTCAGGCCCTTGCGTCACTCTTTCTCACAGGGTTACAATATTCTAAGGCTTTGCCTTTTATCGAGGCCGGACCGGCGCAGCGAGCACCGGAGCAGGCTCCCTTTTTCTCCGAGACCCCTTTATTCTAGCAGGCCACTCTCATTACTGTGAGCAGAAATGAATAAGGTTAAATAGCTGCAAATTTTTTCCTCCTTCAAAGATCTTTGAGCACGGAAGAGCGCACGCCCAATAAACCCACACCCCTCTCATGTTTTATTCAAGCTCTTTTATATTAGAACATGGGGTGCTAGAGCCGCGTTAAAAAGAGCTCTAAGCCGATTTTCACATTCCGAAAAGCCTTTTTAAATCTCGTCCCCATGCACGAATTCTCCTCTTTTTACAACCACCTTTTAATGAATAGATGTCCAATAAGGGCTTTTATTGTCTTAGCATATGTTGCTTTTATTAGGTGAAAATAATTACGTTCTTCGGATCACCTCGGAAGTCCTTTCGGAAGATAAAAATGAGATAGTTTCACAGTGACTGCACAAGTCCTTCTTAGTTGGGTCGTTTTCCCCATGGGTGCTTCATGTCCTAGCGCACCCCCCCCCCCCCTCTCTTTCACACATATCCACACACGCACACATACATTAACCCCTCCCCATTGATTCTCCACACAATCATACCCCCACCTCCTCTATTTTCATCCCAACCTGAAGTGTGACAGGAGCCACTTGGCAACAGACACACACTCGATCTTATCACACACAGAGAGATAGAGAGTGTGTGTATGAGGATGGGCCTTTTGACTGATAAATGATTGTCACTTGAACATTGTTTATTCCCACATCCACACTGGCGGTCAGACTGTGTCCTTTTTTCTATTCAAGGTACTTTTTTTTTTTTGTCTCTCTGTTCATTTTAGGACAGAGTGCTGGCATTCAGGATTACATCTCTTCCCTTCTCACCCACTATTCATTCAAATAAATAAATAAATAAAATATAATAAAACTTAACCAATTTTTTTTATATATAAACTCTCTATGTATTTTTTCTTATTTCATTTCAATATCCTTATTTAGCCTTGCACTTCCATGAATAAATTAGCTTACGCTTATGCTGAGTCATACCAGGATCATTACAAATAAAAATACAGATACAGAACAAGATGTATTAACTAGTATTATTAATAGTTGCAACACGGTGGCTTGTTGTTTAGCACCTCCAGAGTCTGGGTTCGATTCCCACCTCAGGGTCTGTGTGCATGTAGTTTATACATTATGTTCTCCCTGTGCTTGCTGGGTTTCCTCTGGATACTCCGGTTTCCTCCCACAGTCCAAAGACACGCAGATTAGGTTGATTGGCGTTCCCAGATTGCCTTAGTTGGACTACAGTGGTTTGTAGATAAATAGATGGATGGATTATTAATAGTAGAAGTTTGTCTGTCTGTTTTATCATCATTCTCCACCAGACTAGCCTGAGCTTTAGGCAGGTGCTGTTCTGTGTAGTTTGTTTCTTGTGTAGTCCACCTTTCTGACATGAACATTATTACTCAGCTTTGAGTATGTGAGAAGGGGTTCATGGGAATGGGCCATGTGTACACGCTCCAGTATCAGTAATATTAGACTCAGAGGAGAAGGAGAGCCTTTTCCTTTTCCATTACACACAGGCCTACTCCATAATGAAGGCGATTTTAATAGGATTTAATGCATGTTATGGGTCAAAGTCCTGCTACCTTAAAGCTCTGACTAAAGAATACAAGAGTGGAATCATGAAAGTTTTTTAATAATAAGCCTTTGCATGCACTGATCATCCCCTCTCCAGTAATCTGTTGTTTAGAGAGGAAAAATAGACAGAATGTAGAGCTGACACACCATTTCTCTGTTTACATAGCATCTGTACAGTATGTGGCACTGCGTGGTACTGTACGTTTTACTTTAAGCCACAGTTAAATAATAATAATAAAAAATAATAATAAACAGAGTGTGACTGTGCGGATTTGTGTTCTTTCAGCCACAAGGTGTTGCACTGATGTCGTGTGCCGAGGCCTGATGTGTAGTGCACATTTCCGTTCTTCCCAGTGGTGTTGGGATGGTTTAGTGCTCTATGCAGGACACATGACTGGCAAACCAGGTCTTTACGGAACTCGCATTGTGCACAGATGCATTTTCATGCTGCAACAGGTTAGAGAAATTATAATACTACAGCATGAAAATACTTTATAGACAATCATGTGCCTCCTTTGTGGCAAAGGTTCGGGACAGTCTCTCATACATGGGTCATGATGGCATCCACATACTTTGGCCAATATAGTGTACCGCATACAGTATACACTGCCTGGTCTCATCACTTGCCTGCATCAAGCAACGAAAACAATTCATATCAATCAAAAGTATTCGAATCTTATTAATAAATGTCCATTGCATAATTAAAACCTGGTGCATCATGATTGATTGTAATTTAAGATCACTTAAACGCTTGGTGAAGTTGCCTGGTAAAAAAAATCTGTGGAAATCCCAGGCATGTTTAAAAGTGAAAATAAGAGAATTTCCACATGCACAATGTGACGAGAGAGGACTGAAAGGATTGGGGCTAAACAGCTGTTTATCATAAGAATACTTGGTGAGATTAATCGAAAAATACTTTAATCTGCTAAGGCGCATAAACACTGGACTTTGGAGCAATGGGAAAGGTCATGTGGTCTGATGAGTCCAGTCTGACCCTACACCAGAGAGATCAGTGCGTCAGTGTAAGAAGGGAAGCAAATGAAGTGATGTACCCATCATGCATAGTGGCCACTGTAGTCAGGTCTAGTCTCAGCAACGTTATGTAGCAATAAATTGAAGTCAGCTGATGACCTGAATGTACTGCATGACCTGATTATCACATCAATGGAGTTTTTTCTTACCTGATGGCACGGGCATATTCCAGGCATATTCAAATTGTAAAAGAGTGCTTCTGGGAGCATGAGGAATCATTTTCACGTTCCACGCCATAATTAAGCTAAAGGAGCTTGGACAAAATATTAGTGTGTGCGAGAGAGAGTTGCGAGAGTTGTTTTTTTGTTAGTTTCTTTGTTTGTTGTGTAATTTGACTTGGGATGAAATAAAAGATGAGTAATTATTCACTTAAGTTCCTAGAACTTTTTGGGCTGTGGTGTGCTTGGCATTAGTTCTCCTGTTCAGCTCTAGTTATACCACTGACAGTAGACACAGCTGCGTGTTTGCTCAGCCGCGCTGACTATTTCACTATAGTTGTGATCATCTCATGTGAAAAGCGACTGCTTTAGCTGCTGTAACTCTCCAGCCCTAAAAAGGACCAGTTCTTGTCTGTTTAGTGGTGTGTGTGTATGTGTGTGTGTAAATCCTTTCACTGAGGGTTGATTAGGCAGAGAGAAAAAGTGGCAGGGGTGTTTACCCTCTACCCAGAATCCTCCTCACAGCTGACTGGAGCACGCTCAGATGGGCTGTCGGTTCAGCGAGAGCAGCCACACTGACTGCAAAGATAAACAATCAAGAGAAAAGAGGAACTGTGTAAAAGGTCTGGCCTCTTTTGTGCGGTATGGTAGGAGTAAGTGAAAATTTGAACCGAAATCATTGAATGTCCCGTTGGACACTTTGATGCCCTCAGGAGTCAAAAGGCTGCATCTCATTCCAGCGGACTCTTTAACACTTCTCAGATGTTAGCTAAAGGCTGGAAAACTGTAACGCTGTTAGAGGTGTCTCAGTGATTAAACTCGTTTTTGGCTCACACACACAGCCAGCTGTGTTTTCTTTTTTTTTTTATCTATTGAAAAAAGTCCCATGAAATCTATGACTAGGAGAAATGTGTTTTCGGAAAAGTGACTCAAACCCTTTTTGTTGTTGAACCCTATTTGGAGGCCCCTGGGATTGACTCTGGTGATGTCAGGAAGCTTACTGGGTGCCGGACGTCTATTGTGTCAGGTTTACACAGTGCCGTGGATCCGGGGGGAAGTGATGACACGGCAGATAAAGGAGGTGACTCTAGGGGGAGGTATGCCTGGCCGGAGGTGATGCACTGCCAAGCTGTTGGCACGACTGTGGGCATCATTTACTCAGCGTGGTGATGCTGTTGAAAATGCATCAGCGCCTCGTGACGAGAAGATCTAGAAGTGTCTGAATACACAGCGTCACCTCAGTCTTAACGTACAGCATTGCAGTTTGAAGTGAAAAAGACAGCTTAAAAAGAAACAACCAGAGAGGATCTTGTTACAATGATTATTTATTAAATTTAAAATATCTTTAGCACAGATTAAAAATCAGACACCTTCGACTATCATGATCATCATGAATGAAAAATAAACATTCCTAAAAAACCTTCTCCGTTCTTAGGATACATCTTGGCCTTCATAGAATATTTCATTTGAATAAGAATGTACATTTCAACACACAGGGCTGAGGCAAATCATAACGCATTTGGGGTCGTATGAAGCCGACGATCACGTGACCACGCGGTGCAGTGTGTTGACAAGTAAACTTGAAAAGTCTACTACACGTTTTTGAAGTACCCTTATTCAAAATACTTCAGTGCTCCTTATAAAATAAAGGAAACATTATTCTAGCTCCCTGTTCATGATTTCGACTCTGGCACTTGTACTTGGGATGAAATCATCTGCCTCTATTGATAGTAATGCACATTAAAGACCTTTCTCATAAACTTATGATACACAACAAATATCGCCATGTTAGTAAGAATCCTTAAAGTCTTTACGCTTATTTTGTTGTCGCATGGCACCAAGTTAAAAGTTCAGCCGTGGTCCTTCACTGCTCCCTTTTTTTTTTTTTTTTTTTAATTTTTATTCCTGACTATTTGCCTCAACCCTACCTTTACAAATGTAAAGACAAGTTTACAAGAAACAAAACACAATGAGGATGACAGGCAAAGGAAACAACCACTTACAGTACTTAAAAATGTCACAATTGTCCACATTTTTAATGAGCTAATAACCGTTTCTTTTTTTTTTTTGTAGTTTTTATTTTGTTTTATGTAATTTTTTTTGTTTTTAGCACATGCCACATGAGACTTTGATTATAAAAGTACCTGAAATAATTGCTAGAATATCAGCATGCATAGCTGTTTGGTATCTACACTTATTTACAGGGATGGCGGACATCTTTACATTTTGCTGGAAGATGACTCGGAGTCGGGATGGGGGATGGGGGGAGGTGGGGGGTGTTATGTCACATGAGAAAACAAAACCGAACAGAAGATGACCTGTCAGGGTCGTTAATCTTATTAGCAGCTCTGCTACATACAGTAGATCCTCAGTCTACACTGGTTACGAAAGGCTGGAGTAGAAATCCGAGGAGAGAGGGTCTAAAGGCCTATTAGGAGGACACGGGGGTACAAAAGGGGACCTACGTGTGTCTCAACTACAAATCGTCACCCAGCACAAACCTCCCAGGACTGATGGAGGTGATGATTAACTTCGATTATGTACAGTACATACAGCCTGATAGTTCAGTGTGTGCATTCAGTGATGTGGAGCTGACTGTACCATCTAGATCAATCTAAGTACTTAAAGAATTGGAGGAAAAACATTTACAGTGCCAAAGTACTTAGAGCTAATTCTAAATATATAAAAACGAATAATATAAAAAAACACGCTTAATCCTTAGCATTTATTGCAAAATTAAAGCTGCTCATTTTGGATATTTTGACTGATTAATAATAATAATAATAATAATAAAACACTGGAAGACTTGAATGGATTCCTCGAGAAAGACTCGTGACAGCTTTATTGCTTTAAGAGCTTAAAGCTTAAATGGGAATTTTTAATTTATGTATCTGTCTTACATTTACGTTATTACCTTGTTACTTTCAATTGCTTTGGTTTGAAATCAGTATTGCTGCTAATTCACTTCAAGGTACGTTGTGTCTCACCATCAGGAAGCCATTAAATCAAATACACACTATTAATGATAATAAATGCCCCTCATGAACACGCGCAGATAAACAAGACATCAAAAACATGTCGACTTTTACGCGGCTCTCCAGCCAGCGCGCGCTTGCTCCTCCCTGTCTTTTCCCTGCGCTCTCCCCTGCTCTTTGCTAAACAGGGCAGCGTGTGATAAATGGCAGCGGTGGGTGGTTTCGCATGTTAATGTGATATCTCATAAAGCTTATCGCCCCAAACGGGTCACCAAGGTCAAGTGGCGAGGGGTTGAGCGTAACAGCGGTAAGATTGCATCCGTCTCGTTCTGCCTGACAGCGTCGTTTCACCTTCTCGCTCACACGCAGGGTTTCTCGCTTCCGATGTTCAAAGCGTTCGGATGCTGGATCTCTGTGGCTCGGCTCTAGACGTCATTCAGTAGGGAGTGAACGTGAACAAGCGCTCTGAATAACCAGGCTTGCCTGTAGAGCCCGTGGGTGCAGCCATCGAGTCATGTTAGCTGCTCTGGAGTTTCAGCTGTTCTGCTCTGAAGTGTCAGGGTTGAGACTTAACTGTCCAGCTTTTCAACATTTTTGATTGTGTTCAGCTTCGAGGACGTGCTGACGCGCTTTGGCACAGCGTCACGTCATTCCACGTTCTCGGTTGACTCGCATTGCAACCCCATTAGCTGTGGATAGTCTCAGGCATGATATTCCTGCCCTCGCTTCAGTGTAGCACTACTGTAATGGTGCACGCGCACCAGTCTGGAGAGTGTTTGAAGCAGAGGTGGAAGATGGAGATGTATCCACTTGTATACCTTAAACAGCCCCCAAATGTTCTAGTGATTGTGTACTTTCTGTATAATTGACCTCATGAGCAGGAGGGTGTTGGTGTAGTTATGAATTTTGTTTTTAGAAATGCAGCACAGCACTATCTCAGACTGGATACAGGAAGCCACTTCCTGTCCCCTTAGCATAGAGGAGATCGGTGGGGTAAGGAGGAAAGGCTTCGAGCGAGAAAGGTAATTTATTAACTTCCTCTAACCTCTCTGTGCATGCACACTACAGGCTGACAAATGGCCTTGTGGAACAGGATGATGGTCTCTTATTACCTGCACCCTCTTTGCTTAATCCAAAAACAAGATTTCCAGGGTGGTTGCACATGCAGTAAGGAGATTGATGAAGTGGCCTTGTCTACATGACGTGTAAATATTTGGCCGTACGGAGTATGACGGTGGTGCTGGCTACACACACAGGTGTAATAATAAAGACGGCTAGGCAGGATGACAAGGGTGTCGGGTGTTTCACAACCCCAATCCCCGATCTGGATTTAGCTGCATTTGCCACTTGCCTGCCTTGTCTTTCTGTCTGCTTCTTTTAGTTTTTTCCCCCCAAGGTCAGAGAGCATTTAGGCACTAATTCAAGTTTTTGTTTAAGTGAATTATGCGAAATGCTGCCAACTTCGCTGGCGTTCGGGTCCGCTGCTCCCTTAGATTTTTTTCACCACGTTTAAAACTTGAGTTGAAAAAAGTTGTCGGGCTTTCAGCGTATCACCCTGGGAATGCAATTACCTGATGAGTAAATACTGTCTGGTCCGAGTCTGCACGGTGAACAGTACGGCTGCAAGGGCTAGCAAAGATTGAGTGACATTTTATGTCCTTTTATATTTTTGCCTTCAGATGTGTATTAACTTATCATTCCAAAAGCAGGTAAGACTCAGAAAGATGCATCCTTTTGATGTCATGTTTATTGACTCGCTAACCAAAGGAATGTGCGACATCTGCGTACTTCAAAAGGCATTCAGGTACACACACACACACACACACACACACACACACATGCGTAAACACACACACACACGCATGGGCATTTAGCTTGAGATGAGGGAAATAAAATTCCTCACAGAAATTCTGGCTACCGCCTTTGCTTTCTTCTCATTGTGTGTGTGTGTGTGTGTGTGTGTGTGTGTGTGCGTGTGTGTGCGTGTAACCAGCTTGCTGTTATAGACTTCACCAGCTTGGGCTACAGCTGTGGATTCGTCTGTTTAAACAAGGCTGAGTCTTTGTGCTCCGTGTGTGTGTGTGTGTGTGTGTGTGTGTGTGTGTGTGTGTGTGTGTGTGTGTGTGTGCGTGTGTACACATGCACACACCGGGAGTAAGTTTCTCTCAATGCTTGCCAGCCGATTGCTCCTAAACATTGGTCTTGGCTTTTCAGAGGTGCACAACGCCGGTGCTATTGGAAGATAAAGAACAGGCCCATTTCGAGTCTCCTGCAGAGTTTCATGTGAAGCAACAGCGACAGATTTCCTCCTCGAGGAGGGGCATGAAACACAACTGTGCTCTAATTCTATCTGACATGTTTTCCTTCACCTCCAAAACAAAAACAAAAAAAACATCTAAACCTACGGTGCTGTCATGTGGAAGAAAAGCTGTGCCTCTGTCTGGTGGAGACGGACCACTTGATGGTTGGTTGGTTGGTTGTATTTTTTTGTTTTTTTGGTATAAATGTTCAAATGGATCAAGTCTAAAACAGGTTTCATCATGCGAATCAGAACGTGAGCAGCAGTTATAAGAAAGCAAAGAGACATACAGGTATTATTTAATGTTGCCCATGAAAATAAAGAACCGAGTGCAGAACATTTCTGGCGAACTAAGTGCCGTCCCATTGGCTGAGTGGTGACCTCGTCACCGTTACTCTGGCTGTTGCAGTCTCAATGTGCATGTGTGTGTTTACAGATGTCCCTTCCAAGTCTGAGGAGAGAAAAACATTTTGACATCGTATGTATGGACAGTCTGCGCAGCCGTTGTGTGTGTTCTGTGTACAAGGCAATAACCAAAGAGCAAAGCCTTCTATCTATACTACATACACACGTTTACTATGTTTCATGTTCCTTTCTGTAAATCGCTATAAAGCCAGCCAAATCCTCCCCAATTCCAGCATTTCTTTCCCGAAATACATAAAGAAAAGACGCAGCGTGCAGTGTTTCGTCAGTACATGACAGTTGCATTCCACCATCGTTAGTATCCGCTGTGTCTTAAAGAAACTCGTATTGGCTCAGGTTCAGGACTCAGAAGTGTCAGTCATTTACATGACAGCATGCAGTGTCTTCACGCCATTAATCCAGTGTACAGCGGAGTCAGGGAGTCTGTATGTACACACTCACAGCCTTCGTCCTCACGCCGTCAGTCCGCTCACCGAGGCTGTGGCTTTAGGCCTGTCTAAATCTCAGGATCTTTTTCGACAGGCCTCAGATCTAGAACCTTCTGTCCGGGGTGAGGATGATCCTAACCAAGTCTCTTTGTCTGTCACCCCTTTATCACAAAGTCCTTGCTCATGCTCTGTTTTTATATGTTTTGACATCATGATTTTTGTTTTTGTGTGTTTTTATTTATTTATTTGTTTATTTATGCAGCAACAGGGTGCGGCCACGACGGTGTACTGTGCGGTGGCGCCGGAGCTGGAAGGTCTGGGTGGGATGTACTTCAACAACTGTTTCCGCTGCGTGCCGTCGGCGCAGGCCCAGGACCCGTCGAGCGCCCTCGGCCTGTGGGAGCTGAGCGAGAGGCTGGTGCAGGAGCGCGCCGGCGGCCCTCAGGCGCTGTGACCTCACGACCTCCACCACGCTCTAATCCCTCAGCCCCGGCATGGCTTACCTGCTCGAGCATCACCGCTACTGATTGCTTCATCACCATGCATGAGGAGATAATAACGAGCAAAAAGAAAGGGAAAGGGGATTTAGAGTAGGCGGGATGGAAAGCAAGGAGAGAGTGATTTGTACCGTTTCTCTTTCGTTAGTCCCAGGGTTTCTCTCGTCTTTCTCCTTCGGGTGATTAGCGCTACCTCTAAAGCACTGTACACTGTTCTCTAATCGACACCTAACACCACGTTTTCTAGCTAGGGCCTGGTGAAAAATAAAGTGTAACGTGGATCCTCTTAATGCAGTCAACACAAACAGTTAAAATCGTCATTATTGCCCATCCATCTGTACAAACCAAGGTGAATGAGTACATGTTACACTGAAGGTGCAGAGATGATGTAGAGGAAGCGTATGCATGTCGTCTATTTACATGTACAACCACTGAAAAGAACCGGTCTGTATAGATATGCTGTACATAATATACATAGAGTGCTGTTCTAATTCGCATACGTTTCTGAATATTCTTCTCATTTCTGACCCCGTCGGCCCAAAGACTCCAGATCCAGTCTACAGTGAACTTTTACAAAATTCTACCTTTATGCTAATTACAATGAAGCAGCATCTTTGAGGACTCAAGGAGGACCAGTGCTGGCTGAAGGGAAGAGTCTTGCAGTCTTAAGAAATTTCAGGTGGAACCTTCCTCTCAAACTCCTTGTCCTTGTAGTCTTGTGTAACGTTTTGAAAGCCATTTTCCCTGTAAAACGTGGTCTTCATTTGCTGACAACCAGCTTTAGAAAAAAAGAGAATTCAGCAGAAGAAGAGAAGGTGGCAAAGACTGAAGAATGGCACCAGATTGTTAGTTTTTTTTTTTTCCTCTCCATTTTCCTCTTTTTCTCCCTCCTCTTCTCCTTTCTTCGCAGGTTGACTGTTGTGCTTTGGGGCAGTCTTGGTGCCATGGGTCAGTCTGAGCTCCATCATTCCAGTGTTGTGGGATCTCTAAAGAAAAAAGGGGGGGGGGAGAAACAAATAAAGATTAATTTGGGTTTTATTTAGACAAAAATGTGTGTTTTGTGATTTTATGTAATCAACCCAAACTTTTTCCACCAATCTTACACAACTCATATAGGACTACTCACTAAAGCCTGATTTATGCTTCTGCATCAAGTCTAGGCCAGAGTTCCATATATTTGGACGTGCACCGCCCCAGAAATGTAACTACACATCATAACGACGCAGACACCGCGATTGTGATTGGTCTGCCAGGTAGCATGCCAATTCCGGGTTCTTCTACACTTCCAAAGATCTATTAGTACTTCCAAAAAATGCGTAAGAGAGTGGTGAAGAGACTCAGTGGCATAGAAACCACACGGCCAAATAGTGGTATAGCGGTTCAAAGTATAAATGCTCACAACACTGTAGGCCACTTGCACAGACTTGACGTAGAAGCATAAATCAGACTTAAACCAATACGAACAAGGGTATTAACAACTCCAGTGAGTCTATTCATATTTGTATTCATAAAAGGTCATCTTTGTATAACTGGTTAGCCATCAACCCAAGCACTACAAAGAATAATTATAATTAACTATGCCTTTTACCCAATCCAAGATCTACTGTAGCACTTGTAACAGGTGTCTCTATTCCCCTGCATAATCACTGGATGTCTTAGGGGTCATGTCCTAATAACTCTGATCATTGCAAATGCAGTTAATTAAACAGAATTAAAATGAATCATCAGGCTTTTGGGGTGAAGCAAACAAAGTACTCGATTAGAGCTGGGAATGCAAGCAGATGTGAATATGTTCTTCATATGCAATAGTCAATGTGCTTTAAATGGATACAAATGCAGAAAAATAAAGAAAATTCAAATACAGTTATATTGCGGCACTGCGTTCATTAAAACACTGAGATAAAAAAAATAAAAAAAACAAGGCTTTATGGTGTCATGTCCAGCAGCACTGTGTGTGTGTGCGTGTGTGTGTGCAGGATTGGTCAGTTGTAGCTCAGTGAGCTGTGCTGTATGTGACTGTGAGTGCCTGTGTGTTTAGCAGCGCTTTGACCATGACCCGGAACAACTCCATAAACAAACCTCCTGTCACACACATTATTCGCTCCAGCAGAGTAATTGACACATGAAGAAACCAATCATACAGCCGAGCTGACGTGTGTTTTTGTGCTTGGGCACCCAGTGGAATCAATTGTACACCCAGACAGGTCCAGTCTCAGTCCCTGAGAGGGAGGGGACAGGACATGCACTATAGACGCTTTTGGGTATCAGCATGCTACGATATGCACCAACGCGCTAAAACAGTGTGTTTTTTTTTTCAAAGCAGGTCGACTATATCCTGTGCATCATCCTGTATAGCATCTGTCTCGCACACATTTACTCACCCACACGTTCTCTCACGCACTGCCTTGGTTGTGTACTGAGCACACTGTTTGTATGGGTCCTGAGTGCAGGTGGCCTATCTCTGCTTTCTCTCTCTCTCACACACACATACACACACACACACACACACACACGCACATAGACACTGTACTCTGCAAGGAAACTGTGATGCAACACGGAGACAGTACACATACCAGCACGGTTCTGACATCAGCCTCCCACCAGATGGCCAGGATGTTCTGAGAAATGTGGCTCAGTCCCCTCCATCAGGTTGCTCGCAAAAGCCAATGTTTGTAAGGCAATCTTCAAAACGAAGTACACTGCATTAAATCCGCATCTAATTCTGAATGAGTACTTTCCCCTTTGTGCTCGCTCTCCTTTTCTATTTCTCTCCATCTCTTTCGTGAATGGTGAAGAATCTGGAGAGGCAGTTAAAATGTCACTGTGTAATAAATGTGTACATGAGACAGAGCGAGAGAGGGAGAGAGATGGAGAGGGAGATGAGACATTGCTTGTTTTTGTCGGATATTGAGGGAGGTTAGCTAATGATGTGAAACGTGTAGTGGCACTAAAGCCTGAGTGGAAGAGTGTATGTGTGAGAAGCTGTGGGCTAGACATGATGCTGGATAAGAGCAGATACAGTGGGAACGCAGATGTGGAGTTTCTGGGCCAGCCAGGTGTCACATAGTATTGTTTGCAAATGGCCTGAACATGGAAAGGAAATCTCCCGCTCTCCCGACCTTGATCTATGTTTCTCTCCGAAAAACACCAGAAAAATTCAACACACTGTACTGTAGCATGCTGTTTTTGACACGGCCCCTCTAGACCTACTGTACTTTAACCTACGGCTAAAAATCACTTGACCTCCTACATAATCTAACCTGTTCGAAACACATAAGGCAGGTACTGTAGTAGATTGAGAGCGCTGTCCACCTACTGTAGTATAATCTCTCGTTTCAATCACACACCTGTAGGCACTTTCACTAGTATAAAGTATTTTTAGATTGTATATGTATATAGTTTTGTTGTTCTTCAGAGTCTAAAATCTATGTTTGAGAAGAAAGCAGACATAGAGATAAGAGATCCCGGGCTCGAGTGTTATGTTAAATGGTGATCACTACACGAGCCTTCTTTCCTTTCTTTCAGAATCGGCTCAGGGTCAATATATTTGCACGAGCCGAGTCTGAGGTCTGTCTACGATTGATTGGCATTGGTAACCAGACATCAATGACCATGAGCGTGGTCAATGTCGGCAGAGTCAGGGTCCGACGCTGAGAGCTGCACAGAGGCTGGCGCGGGGAGGCATAGAGTCAGGCATACAGTACACACGGCGCATTCAGAGCGTGCACGCTCCATCCGCAACGAGAGCAGCCATATGCTGGGAGTACACTGCCCTGTCCGCTGATTTGTGAGTAACACCCACCCCCCCTCCTCCAGGTCATCTCTTTAAAGCAAGCTATGCTCTGATCTCAGGTTAGTGCGCAGGAACTGCATCCACTGATGCCTTACAGGAAGGATAAAGATTTCTTTTGTGTGTGCGGCACTGAAGGATTCATGAGGGTATGTTTTTCTCCTTTTTTCAAAGGAAACTGCTGGTCCTCTGAGGTCTTCCCCACAAAGCCTTATTGATCACCGTATCGGAATCATTTGATAGTTAATCGATACATTTTCTTTCAGTGCCGTGCAGGAGGCCATTTTTCAAAGCCCAACCTTGAACCTCGGTGCATTAAAGACAGTCACTCTTCCACACACACACACACACTCTCACAAACGCACAACGGTTAGTACAGTCCAGGAGAAAATTCAGCGCCAAAGAGCATCACTTCTGACATTAGGCTTTCTTTAAATTGCTTTTATATTTTTTATATAACTGTGATCTCATCTACATTGGGAACTGAACATATTCATTATCCTGGTTTTATTATATGAGTATCAAAATCACGACTGCAAAGTGTTTATTGGCTACTCCCTGCTCGTTTCCCCGTATCTAAGACAATTTAACATGTTGATCTGATTTCGCTAGACCGGGTACAGAATGAAGAAGAGGGCAGAGGGGCTGTTCCGAGTAAGCAAGCAAGCTCTACCATGACACCTCGATAAGACTGTATCAGTTCCTGTTTGTACAGCTTTCCGTGTAACCAAAAGCCTCTCTCTGAACACACGCTCAGCACGTACTTTAATTTCCCCTCATTTAGAGTGACATTCTCAATCTGGATCACTCTTTTATTCTCTACTTGTTTAACTAGACAGAAGGGTGGAGGGGGGGGGGATGAGTGAGAGAGAGAGAGAGGGACAGAGGGCAGGGAATTATGACAAGTCCTGTAGCAAAGCTATCATTAGTGCTTATTACGGATTGTCAGTAAATAGCAAGCTGCTCCCTGACCTGTGTGGATTCTCTCCAACCTCATCAACAGTCTGTCTCCTGGTTTCTCTCCCACACATCTGTGTCGAGGACGTGCAAGCTGTACCGCCATACTGTAGACCAGGTGCTTAATATCTACACTTCATAGAGCAATTACAGCACAGGAACGAGCTTTTAATTTCACCTTATTGGCTCAATATTGCTGCTGGTGTTTCGTTTTTTTCTTTCTTTTTTCTTGTTGGTTTTTTTTTTTTTTTTCAAAATATCCTAATTAGTTTTGAAAAGCCTGGTCGAACTCATTCTTTTCTACAATACCCCATGGCTTTAAACAACACTCAGCTGTGGTAGATGTGTGGCTTTGCGAGAGCGCTCGGCTGTAATCGCACGAGTGGAAGCTTTGAGACCAGCAGCTCCAGCCACTTACTGCCATCTACACACTGACTGTAGCCAGAAACCAAACCCAGCATGTGTTACACTCAGGTGTTTTCGGTTTGATCGCATTCGAAGTGCTGTCCAAACATTATGCTTGTGCACCGATTCGTAACGGCGTTTTTCTGACGCTACACAGAAATAAAATATGACGACTGGAATCGTGAACTTCCTTACACCGCGCTTTGTTATTATCTCCAGCTCCTTGAAGCATACAATATAGCCGGTCAATAATCCTTACCGTGAGTACATTTAGTGTATTATAACTCTGAAATTAATATCGGCTGAAGGAAAATAATTACGGCTCATTCTCAAAGTTTCATTGGCTTACTGGCCTGTGAAATGCCAAAGTCTGTAGATATTTTTAATGATTCCAATCAATCCTATCACTCTCTGAGGATACACTCCATAGATGCATGAGAGGAGGAAAATTTATCATCCAACTGCCAACCATAAACTGCCATCTCTCCAGCTCTAAAGATTAGCATGCGATTAAAATGTAGGTCAATATTTATTAGGTTCTGTTATAAAGTCGATGTTATTTCTATGGAATCCGGCAGCTGACCGGAGCCGTTCTTAGCTGATGGATATTTGGGGTCAGTGTGTATATTGACGATTTGTTAATGAGAAAAAAAAAGAAATCTTAATTTTCTTCGCGAAAGTAATCTGTATAAGTCATTGTTTCCTTCAAGTTCAATTCTGCATTAATTTCCTCCCACCCCTTCAGGATTGCTGATTGCTGAACGTGGCACCCTCTCTGCCATCAGACCCTCAAGTGCACCTTATCATTCTTACTCATACCTCCAGGGACAAAAGTAATCGGACAGATTAACAGTCATAAAAATAAGGATTATTCTCTTTAATATTTGGATACAAAACCTGACAGTCAATGTCAGTAGCCACAGACGTCACCAAGCGCTGAGTTTCCTCACTTGAGATGCTTTACCTGCGGCCATCTTCGCTTTCTGTTTATTTGTCTGACTTTGTGCCTTCACTTTTATCTCCACTAAGTGAAGAGCTTGCTCGGTCGAGTCGAGGTCAGGTCACTGACTCGACCATTTAAAAACATTTCTTTTCTTTGCCTACAGAAGGTCTTGGGTTCCTTCGCAGTATGCCATTATCCACCTGTACTCTGAAGCACTGTCCTGTCATTTTTGCAGAAGTTGACTGAATCTGAGCTGAAAGTTGAGCTCTGCACATGTCAGAATTCATCCTGCTGGTTCCATCATCAATAAACACCAGCGACCCAGTTCCACTGGGAGCCACACACACACTCCCACTGTATGCCATAACACTGCCTACACCATGTTTGACAGATGATATGGTATACTTTAGATAATGAGTCCTTTCTTTCCTTCTCCATTCACTTCTATTACTACATCATTGCGGTGGAAGTCAAACTTGGTTTGGGAATAGCCGCACTTCATTTGCATCTGCACCTCTTTGTGGGATATCCATGAACAGCGACCAAAGATAAATTCAGCACTTGGAATAAACACCAGACCTTAAATAAATCTCCTAAATTCATCATGAAATAACTTTTTGAGTTAATAATTTTGGAGCCTGTGTACTGTATGTGGAGGGACTTTGTTAAAGAAATGTAATTTCTGTGGGTATCTCCGTGGTTAAGGCATTGGACTCCGGTTCGGAAGGTCCCAGGTTCAAACCGCACGACTGCCAGGTTGTCCATGTTGGGCCCTTGAGCAAGGCCCTTAACCCTCAACTGCTCAGATGTATAATGAAATAAAAATGTAAGTCACTCTGGATAAGGTTGTAATGAAATTATAAGTATAGTGAATATTATGTATTTTTTTCTTTTTCTAAAGCTCTGAAATAAAAGCTGAAAACCTACATGTCACGCACATCCTGATTGCTTCATTTTATATCCGTTGTGGTGGTATTCAAAAGCAAAAAATCTCCAAACGGGTTTGTCTGAATACTTATGGACCTAAGTGTGTGTGCGCATGTGGGGCTGTAAATAGTGTGCATTTTTACAGAATATGGATTTCTTGACAAGAAATAAAACTGCTTTTACGGTTTAAACAATTAAACTGGCTCTCTAAACGAGTTTAATGAGTTTTATTATACCAGTAAATGCATACATTTTAAATAATTCACCTCTCCTACTTGTATCTCTTTCCTCTACTCCTGCACCAAAAAAAAAACAGCCCGAACCCCTATTCAGCCAAACTGACCTTGGGCGCTTTGAGTTATGTCACTTTTCCTTTGTCGGGAAGCTGCACAGTGACGGAGAAAACAGAGGAGAGAACTCATACCTGCCATGGCTTTCACAACATGAGGAAAAATGAGCACTTGGGCTCAAGTACAATTATTCCCCTCTGCCTGGAGATTCATCACAACCAGAGATTGAGGGAGAGAAAGAAAGAAAGAAAGAGAGTAAAAATTAATGCGAGAAAAAAAAAAAGAAAGAAAGGATGGGCTGGTAGGAAAAAAAGTGTGGATAAAAAAATGAGAGAGAAAGTGAGAGAGAGAGAGAGAGAGTGATGGAGAGGTAGTGGAGGTAAAAAAAATGAGGAGAAAGAAAGAGGATTTGTCAGTGCACTTTAGAGGAAGGCTCAGAGCTAAAGGCTGAGGTGGCAGTAATGAAACATTCATAATCGGCACAGACACGCTCCAGCGACCTCGCCGACACACTGTTTAACCAGCGCCGCCACTCCAAGGTCACTCACTCACACACACACACAAACAGGGAGATACCTGAGAGAGAGAGTGTGTGTGAGAAAAGTCAGGACACTCTCTCACACACACCAATTTCAGAAAAACTGATTTGAACTTCTCAAAAGGACTAAGTGAAAGACTATAAAATATGAAGCCATATTAAATCTATATTAGTGTACAGGATTCTGTTTCACAATGAGAGACCTCATGATGCTTCATCCTCACAGGAAGTCTCTCCATGATGGAGTGGTGTGTTAGATGCGGTAACTGAGCAGCTCTCCTCCGCTCACAGTCCGAGTTCGTGTGTGTGTGTATGTGTGTGTGTGTGTGTGTTTACCTCCCACTGTCAGAGGCTGCTCATTAGAGTGCAGGTTAACAGCCACCTCCATGCGCCATGTTAGCTTTGAAACTTCATTTTTCTCCACCTTTTAAGTTGCACCACTGCACCAATCTATAGCTATCAAAAGTATTATATAAATAGATTTGTCACGGGCACATAAACGACTAGCAATTTAATCCGGCTTGTTAAGGCTGCCAGAGAGAATAGATCTCTCTGCTGCTCTTTTCTCAGTCTCTCCTTCTCTTAGTCTTTCGGCTCCTCTTGCTCCGCTCAGCTCCAACGTCTCTCAGACAGGACGAGAGAGCCGGGACACACGGGACTGAACGTTTATTTCATTGTCTTTAAACTACCTCAGGTCTGTAATGGGTTTCAAAGTCTGATGTAATCGAATGGCATTAGTTCACACTTTAATTTCTCAATGAAAAAGCATTTTAATAAGCACTTTTCCTTAGAAGTGCTCAGTCTATTTAGGAAGTTTAAAAGAAAGGCTCCTGAGACTTTTCGAGACTTCCTGACCCTCATCCTGGCATCATCATCTTTTCTATCATGCATGTTTTTTTATTTTTTTTTCTTGCACTTACACATCTAACGCAGCTCACACTTGTCAGCACAATTCACAGACACTTCTTCAGATGATGTGTGGTGTGAGAAAGTTGTTATATGAAGATATGGTCGTTACGCAATCCGTAGAACTGACTAAAAAGTACGGAGTAATGAGTACACTAAAGCTGGGGTGTGTTCACACAGTCGCTACACAAGCAGTGATGTTTAATTAGTCATCTATGGACTTTTTGTGCACCTGGAGAATTAAATAAGTATCCACTAGGGGGCACTACTTCACTCCCTGGAGGGCACAAGGCGGTACGCCCTGGACGGGGTGCCAGTCCATCGCAGGGCACGCACACTCACACACACACTACAGGTGATTTGGGAATGCCAGTTAGACTAATCTGCATGTCACTGTGGGAGGAAACCGGAGAACCTGGAGGAAACCCACCAAGCACAGTGGAGAACATGCAAACGCAGAGGCAGGAATGTGTCTGGCAGCTGTTCTCCCCATGTACTGCATGATATTTCTCCCGCTTGTTGTCCCTCTACTGCTTAAGACCCTGAGCTCTCTTGATGATCTCCTCTGTAATTAAATGCAGGGATTAAAGAAAAGTTCAACGGTTTATAGAACGGTGCACAGGAGTTAATATAAAATTCATTCCTGGCATAATATTTAACTGTTCTTTTCTTTACAACAGAACAATCTCTCTCTCTCTCTCTCTCTCTCTCTCTCTTCCTGCTGCTTTATTATATTACTTAATGATGTGTGTGAGTGTGTTTCACCCCTTAAACACTGCCGGTGTTTGTGTAGTTGAGACCTCAGGCATACACCATGTTCAGCGTAGCGTGCTTTGAAGTGTTAAACCCCCTCTGTGGCATCCCGTAACCGAAGAAAACAATCCGAACGACACCAACAAGTAACAAAACTACAGACGGAGTTCAACCGAAAAGAGCGACTGAATAACATCTCAGAATCACTGAGACTGCTTAGTATGTCTCTGCGTTCGTCTTGATATTTGTGTTAGAAAGCAATATGTGTGAATTTCTAGATCGTGTTAAATCAAACAGGATCATATGGATTCGTTCGTATGCAGCTTGTTTAGCCTTTCATCGCTCTATGAATCATGCATATCCACCTGTGGTTCACATCAGACTGAACCGGCCATTTTTTCCCCTTCTCTCTCTCTCTCTCTCTCTCTCTCTCTTTCATTCTCTACATATCTCTCTCTCCTGGCTTTGATACATAATTCATTAAATAACATATTTCATTTATGGGCTGTGTGATCAGTGGACACCACTGTAATTATCACGCATAATAATTTGGTTGCAAGTTGTGAATATCAGCATTTTTCCAAGTTAATGCATGCGCTCCAAACAGTGTTTATCCGCTCGGCGTAACTCGCTCTGTCCTCCCATCTTTTTCCGGGGAACATAAGGCTCCAGGCGTGCAGCCGAGGAGACGTAGTCTTCATCATAAGGTTAACACAAACACATCATGCACTGTCATTAACAGTTGAGTTATGTGTACAGCAACAATCGTCCCCATATGTTGAACATTTTCTTGGCCATATGCAGCAAATAAAAAGTGAAAAATGAAAGGCAGGGAAACTGATAGGAGTGACAGTGTGAGTCTGGCTCACCAGAAGGCCTGTATTTTAGGAAACAGGTTTGTGACGCCCTGCAGAACCGCAGGAGGGCACGTGCGAGTGAGCGAGGCTCTCTCTCTGTGTGTGTGTGTGTGTGTGTGTGTGTGTGTGTGTGTGTGTGCGCTTGTGTGTGCGCGTGTGTGTGCGCGTGTGTGTGTGTGTGTGTGCGCGTGTGTATATATGTATGTGTGTGTGTTAGAGAGAGAGAGAGGGAACTGGCACTGCTGGATTGTCAGGTGGTGACGGCTCTCTCACAAACGGCTACCTAATGACTCGATTTATTCAAATGCCTCCCAGTTCCTCCTAATGGTGCCTTCCAGCTGCAGCTCAACTCACTAAGGGCCTCTATCTCACCCGCGCTTACATACTCCCTCTCACATGTCTATCCTCACTCGCTCTCCTACAGCATGACTGAATGTGTCATTTAAGGGGCTGAATCCCAAGGAGGGAGCCTTACATCTTGGCTCCCATACCCAGGGGGACATGTGTGCGTGTTACTCAAGCATCTGATCAGCTCGTGGTACACCTGCCATAGAGCTAGCAAGGAAGCTCGGCTGAGATTTCCCTAACGAACACGCCGTACCTCCAACCGACTAACGACGGAGCAGCGGAGACCTCGTGCGGGGCTTAAACCGGTCGCTTGTGACTATTCACTTGGTGATTTTTGCGTACACTGTTCGAATATCTGAATCCCTCTTCCTTATAATGTGTGTAATAAAATCAAATCTTCAATACAATAGTGTAAAGAAATCAATAAATAAACAAAGGGAACATTATTAACTCCTGTGATAAGCCAGCACAGGAGTTCTCTCTGACATGAGATAATGTAATTCCACATAATCCCTGAGCAAATATAACTTTCTCTAATCTCTTCACCAATATTTGGCATTAGTTTTTTAAGATCACGTTAAACACGCTGTGAGCTGATGGTAATCTGTAGACTGGTTTTCTGGTGCTGGCTGTTTACACTATGATGACATTTTGGCAGAGCGCTGTGACCGAGATCATGCCGATTAAGGCTGAGGGGTCGGAGCAGCGCTCGGAGGGCGACCAGATTGTAGGTAGCAGGGAACAGTCAGTCAGTCCCTGCAGCACGAATCGCTCGTCTCATTCAAACTAAATCTGAGACTCTGAGATTTGACTCTGATGATGATCCGGCGTTTCTGTTCATAGTCAGAGTCGGGATAATGCGGTCAGGTTTACGAGGCCGATAGCGCCGCTGAGGCCAGTCACAGCACTGTACACACAAGGCTCACTGAGCTCACACTTGGCTCGTCCTTGGCCATATGCTCTGCAGTGGGGACGCATGCTGTGGCCCTACGGCAGCCCGAGAGGCCCAACAAACACGGCAGCTCATTCTCACCAACCCATCTGGCTGAAGGAAAAAAAAAAAAAAATATATATATATATATATATATATATACACATATCCAGTACGCACCTTTGTTGTTTTACAATTACTATTGTGTATTTTATAACATAATGAGTTTCAACACTGCAGTTAATGGTATTACTGGCAAGAAACCAGGATCAGGTTGTAAATAAGCCTAATGGCACTTTTTAATAAATTACTTCCCATCAACACAACTATATTTTAATCTGGCTTATGAAAAACTGACAGCACGACAATACCAGAGTTATGATGTTATAGAATAGTCATCATCATTACTCAGATGTCCAGGGTTGTTTTTTTTTTTTTTTCTTCTTCTTCTTCTTCTTCCTCGTTTGATTTGTGAGATGAAATTGCTTATGCGCTATCTGAAATGAATATTGGCGGGATACCATGATCTTATGCTGAGCTGCATTAACTTTCTTAAGTAAACAAGATATATGTGTGTGCGTGCGTGTGTGTGTGTGTGTGTGTGTGTAATTCTTTGGATTGTACGCATGGATCAATGTGTCCTGAACACAAAGATATATAAGACTGTTCTTCCTGTACAAGCAGTAAAATGTGATTGGCACCATCTTTCCTTTTCTGTCATGCACTCCCTCAGTCACGGCTCTGGAGGAGCAGGTCGGTCTGTGTCCTCATCCTTTCTACCTTTTAAACCGAGGCCATCTTTTTGCTTCCCGCTTTACTTTTTGGCGTAAACACATTTCTCTAAATCATCGTCCGCTTGACACAAAGTCCTGCTCGAGCAAGTAAACTGTAGCCACGATATAATATTCAGAACAAATGTCTGTCTTTTTGTGGACGTACTCGTCTCTTAAAAACGTAAAAGGAGAAAGGGTATAGTCGGTAGTGTCTATAGTTTCATCAGATGAATAACACCATGGGTTTTATACAGATAGCAGGCTCAGGGTAAAGTATTATTTAGTAGCACTACTAATGCACGCTCCTGAGTTTTTGCCCTTGACTCGATTCGAGTAAATTCAAAGCTGTATGACAGCAGCGACCTTTTTTTTATTTATTTATTTTTTGAAACTTTGAAATGACTTGGCATGCACTCTAACATTGATATCGACTTCTGTCTAATGGCACTTCAGCAGCAAAATTCTGTGGTGTGAAAACTCTGCGTTTTTTTTTTGCAGATGTGTTAATGTATGGCCGCACTAAATATAGCTCATGCAAGCATTTAATAGCAGAAGTTTCAGTTTCATCTCGCTCAGAATCATAAAGGTGACCTGATGGGTTTGATTTCAGCAGATTGATTGGAGCTGAGCGAGTGAAGCGGGGAGGTCAGACTCCTCAGGACTGTCGGTGCTGTCAGCTCAGCGGGAGTCTAGTGACCCCGACTCCACCAAAGAAAAGCCCTTGCTTCTTTAGTTTGAGTCTTTATTATGAGAGGATTTAATAAAAACCGAGCCAGCGGTGATCAAACCCAGTGTGAGACTGTTTACAACATGAAGGTAAAGTGCAGTCCAACCCCAACCCCAACCCCAACCTATATCACCTATACAACCCTATATAACCTTTGGCACTATTAACGTGATTTAATTTTTTTTTTTTAATTTTTAGAATTTGAGCGTGTGAAAGCTTGAACAAACATTCCTGTCTTTTTTTTTATTTTTTATAACTTGTAAAGTACAATTCCTCCAACCCGAGCCTGTTTTAAAGGGCAGGTCAGAAGAGCTCTATTCTTTAGTAAGTGACGAGTGCGGGCTCACGTTTATCAGTGCACATACACGCACGCTGCGGCTCTCTGTCACTGAAAGACCTTCTGTACACTGCAGCATATCTGCACACCTCAGTGTGTGTGTGTGTGTGTGTGTGTGCACACCTCTGTGTGTGTGTGTGTGTGTGTGTAAGCACTTGTGTATATGTTTGGTTGTAAGCAATGACAAATTACAGCATGCGGTCTGAAAGAAACCAGAAGTTGATTAATAACCTGGGTGAATTTTAAAGGTGAAATATTTCTAATGGATGCACACCTTTTTTGTGATGTGCTGCGGAATGGATTCGGCCCGCTGCAGATGTTATGAACCTGGCCGGAGATAAGAGCGGGGAGCAAATGGATTTGTTTGATTCGGAATATTTGGAAGAATCATTGGTTGGATTTTGTTTGTGGGTGTGTGTTTGTGCATGGATAATGTATGTTGTATATATATATATATGTGTGTGTGTGTGTGTGTGTGTGTGTGTGTGTATGTGTGGATATTTGCTTATGCTCTGTGAGGGATTCAGATCACAGTGTGAAAACCTAATTCCTCATCGTGCACAAAGCAGTGCGCCAATTTAGCAGACACCCTTTACTTTATCACTCCTACAAACAAGCGAGCCCACCATCGCGCGAGATCCGCGTACATGTTTGCGAGTCTTTTTGCTCTGGGTCTCTTTCTGAATACAAGTCAGACGAATCAGAATGAAGGCCATTAGCAGAGAACTACAGTGGAGCTACAGTTTGAAGTTTTAGTTCTTGCAGACAAAAGAGGTTTTTCTGTAAGCCTTTGCATTCCGGCGCAGTTCTGAGCGAGGCGGAGGGCGGTTTGCACATTTTTCCCCGCTGTCATTCGTGTCCCATGATCTCCCACAAACACAAAGCCAGACTGGTACATAAACAGTGGGGACGGCTGAGAGACTGGAGCGGTGCCGCAGACAGATTTCAGCCCTGTTTCTACACTGACTGAGCAACACGATCCTGCCTTGTCTCAATTTACCGCTGATTAACTACATGAATTAAATCATTAATGGGAGCGGGAAAACAAACACGAGCGGCTCAGAGTGGCAGGGTTTCAGATTGTCAGCGCAGGGGTCACTCTGTCTTGGGGTTAACTGGGAAATTGTTAGGTGTCGATATACTGTATGACGAGTTAATAAACTGATTATGGCTGTCTCTAAATTATCAGCAGATTAATAAGCTCATCATATCTATTTTATTGTTAATGTGTTCATCCTAAAATGTGCTTCCTTTAGAGAAAGGTGTTAACAAAGGAGGTGCATTTTTATCTTTTTTTCATGCTGAAAAATACATGCGTATTAAGATGCTTAATTGCAAGTGGCGCGTATCACTGCGCCATTAATTAAATCATCTTCCGTAATTAGTGTGTGCTTGACGACCCTGCATAATGCGAGTCATAGGCGGTGGTGTGCCCGTGACCCTGACCGGCCCCTGGTGCTTTTAATTGTCATGAGGCCTATTAGAATGCAGTCTGTGTGCGTGTGAGTGTGTGAGAGAGACAGAGGGAGACTGTGAGTGTGTGTGAGTGTGTGTGTGTGTGTAGGGCCCATTAGAATGCAGTCAGTCTGGCAGGTTGGAGCATGAGGTGAGAGAGAAGCTCATCTGCATAAGGAGGCTCTATAAATGAGGACTAATGTGTGTGATGTAGCGGCGCAGTCCCAGCACTCCTGTTTACAATGCTGAGTTTACAGGCCAAAGCACACGAGCGCTGTGAGGGGACAGGACTGCAGACCAGCGCTTGGCTAACGGCCTGAATACACAGAGGAGATGCACTAAAGTAAGCAGTGTGGTGAGGCATGGAATACCACAGCACAGAAGAAAAATCATGGACCTGGGCCTGGACACATTTTAAATATGATAAGAAGAAGGGACAGAAATATGCTTAATAATTTGGGATTTGGGAGTCGGATTAAAACAAAATCCACTTCTTTTTTTTTTATTTTTACGTAAACAGACTATATCCTAAATTTGCCAGATAATAAATCTAACATTGCAGAACATGATGGTGAGAAATGCATAGTGTTTATAATATGCATTATGGATGTAGATAAGCGTATACTCCAGAAACACCCCTGTCTCACATATGTCTTAAATCCACTAAAATTCTAGTATAATAAACAAATCTAAATGTGACATTATAGTGCCCTTCAGAATGAATTATTTTCACCAGTTAATGCTTCATCACAGGTTCCTGTATAGCCACGGGTCTCACTAAAGAAACTGTGATATCTATATATATAGTATTCTAGTTATTATAGACAGAAGCCTAGACTTACATCTCAACAAAACCTTGCCTTCTGTTAAATCCTTTATAATACTAGCATAAGAAATACATCTAAATAAATTTACAAAGTCAACATTCTCAGCACCCAGCACCGAGGCAGGAACAGAACACACTGCTTTGTGTTTGTTGTGATGAACTCTCTGATCAGCTCATCTCCTTCACATCATCACATTCAGTAGGACAAAAAAATAAAATAAATAAATAAATAAAAAATACTGATCCCAGATATCACAGCTCAGCGCACTGACCCGTACCGCTCCTCGTCTCCTTCAGAACGCAGCAGGCCAGTGGGGATTTGTGTAGGCTTTAAGAGCACTGGGTTGAAGCTCTGTGTGATCTGCAGTCACAGCGCTAATGATGATCTCGAACAGAGCAGAGCTACAACTAACACTGCCTCAGAGAGCGAGCGAGCAAGCGAGAGAGAGAGAGAGAGAGAGAGAGAGAGAGAGAGTTAGACGGTGGTGCATTATACAAACCACATACAAGACAAGACAAAAGAAGAAGTGTGGAGAACAGACATTACTTTATCACACCTTATGGACACAGTCTCTCACCTGTCACACACTCGGCTCACTCACAGAACGTCACTCTGTATTGCTAAGCATACACACTCACGCCTGGGCTGGCGGGGTACGGGTGACGGGACAGAAAGTGAAAAGATGAGAACAAGAGTATGACTGAAGACGCGTTGCTCTCTCTCTCTCTCAGAGGGATGAGCACTCTAACCTGGGATAACCGATTCCTATTTTATCATTCTGTGACATTCCATGACATTTAAAAAGCCATTAACTCCAGTCACCGTTGCTCAGGTCCATCATCATGCAAAGACACGGACACAGCCCTGCGTCTGATATAGATAACACAATAATGTGCACCGCTCTGTCAGCTGGCTTAACTGATTACAGTGAGATCATACACACACACACACACACACACACACACACACACACACACACACAGCTGAGCTCTGATGAAGGACTTCTGACTGCAGCTAATCAAACAATCTAGTACCAAACTGCCTTTGTATATACACACACACAAATATATATATATATATTCATTGTTATTGAAATTATATTTCCTAATCTAAATCTTAATAATCGAAACACTGGAAAAACTGGACTACAGATTTTTTTTATAGATTAGACCTACATTTTAATAAATAGTTTTGGTCCAAAAATTCAAAAATAACCTCTTTGTAATGTCTCCAATAAACAAACAAACAAAAAAAATATTACACATATTTATCAAACTGGCTGAATATTGAAAATGAACAAGACATTACTGGATTATATTAACATTACAGTTCAGTTTGTGTACTAGTGTTTCAATACTAGATTATATTCATATTACACTCAGATTACAGATATTGGATTATAGTCATACAATAACTCTGTGCTAAGATTATTAGATGATCTGTTTTCACAAGTTTTTACAATTCTAAAGCTAAGCTTTCCATACGCTATACACATCTATACACAGGCTCTATCCTTGCGGATCAGATGACCGCTTCAGTGCTAAAACAGGCTTTTCAGTATTTGTAAAGATTACAAAAAGAGCCTGTGTTGGTGAGAGGCAGGAGGGGAGGTTAATCTGAGTGGTGAGTGACAGATTGCACAGATAGTATCTCAACGCTGGCTTTTAATGAACAGACATCAATCACACTCAGCCCGTGGCTTTATGACATGGCCATTAACTTCCTCTCATGTAGCTATTCATTAGTGCACGTGGGCAGGGCCGGGGTCAGCCGTGATGCCCGGGGAGGGACGCTTCACCTCCAGGTGAGCCGGGGATGCTAATAATAAGTGTAAATAAATGACTGCAAGAGATTTAGGTTTCTATTGCTGACAAATCGTTTTTTTTCAGGTGACTGATAGGATGAATCCTTTGATATAAGGACTAAAAACACACACACACCTGCACAAATCACAGGCTGTGCAGTACCGCGGGCGGCCACTGGTGTGCCCTAACACTGTGCTGGGGCTCGGGCCTGCACTCCAAGCTGTGAAATATAGCACATTCACCATGGTGACAGATGGACAGCAATAGCTATTGTATAGGATTAACTACACATAGCAATTACATACACCAGCCCCTTCATGTACATGCATCTACTATAAACAATGACTATTTATAGCTGCTAAGCATATTAATTTATGGACCATTATTGTTTACTGTACAGTTCCTATACAGACCGAGGTAGCATAGCGCGCAGCCGTGCAGGGGAGATAATTAATGCTCTTATTGATATAATTAAGGTCTAATTTCCCAGATAAATTAGTCTCATTCGAACAGTCTGCGTTCGTGATAAACAAATTATACACGTGTGTAATTAACTTCCATTTACTCGTTTAAATGACCCACAGCATTGCTGCGCGCCTAACGCAAATGTATGAAGTGATAACGGCGACAAAAGCAGCGGAATGTTCTGCGAGACGAACGCCGGCGAGAAGCACGGGAGCGGTGCGCTTTATCTAAAGAGCGGATGAGGCAGCGACTCCGAGACGTCAGCGCCGCTAAGATATCTAAAGCTCAAATACTGTGTGAGAGTGTGTGTGATTAAGATATTTTAGTTTCACACATCCTCACTTTTAAAGCCGTCTGTGCAGTGCTGTGATATCTACCCCCGAGTGCCTTGTGTTCTTATTTTCCCGGATCTGTCTGCAACTTCAACAACAACAACAACAACAACAACAAAGTCTTTCGATCTAACAGGAAGAATCCTGACACGCTAAATGGCTTGTTATTGAAATGAACTCTGAATCCCTCAAAGGTATCGGCATACGCTAAGTAACGAGAAACGTTTCCTCTTCTTGAGAATTGTATAGATGCCAGTGGGGTCAGATTTTTTTTTTTTTTTTTTTTTTTTTTGCACTGATGGTAGCAGGTGCTTCGAACAGAAGCCAAGCACACCCAGACATATAAATTAGACTATAACAGCATGTCAAAATATGGATATATTAATATCCCACTGACATTCTAGAGACTATTACAAACTGTGGCATAAATAGTGATTGCACCTCCAGGGCCAGGGATCGATTCCTGTCTTGGGTCTGTGTGCATAGAGTTTGCATGAACCCCCCCCCCCCCCTCAGGGTTTCCTCAGGGTACTCCGGTTTCCTCCCACAGTCCAAAGACTGAAATGATCCTAAATTGTTGTTCCCAAAATGCCCATAGTGTGTGAACGAGTGTGTGTATGTGTGTGCCCTGCAAGGGATTGGAACCCCGTGCCCTAAGTCTCCTGGGACAGGCACCAGGACCCCTGCGACCCTGTATACAGGACAAAAAGCGGTATACACAATGAGTGAGTGAGTGAGAATAATGGATTTCTGAAAGAAGAAATCAGTAATTTAGAGATGATATTCAGGACCTGTCAGTTCTACACTACTGAGTTTACTAAATATGAGCATAAAGCATTCCATAACTATTTAGACATCGTGACAGTGGTGTGTGTGTGTGTGTGTGTGTGTGTGTGTGTGTGTGTGTGTGTGTGTGTGTGTGTGTGTGCGCGCGCGCTATATTTGCACTGCCATGTCCTCAATGAACTAATGAACGCTGTTATTGTGGGTGGTGTATGAGCATACGTCTCGTATTTACACGTCACACACATAGAATGTGACAGATAAATAAAGAGCATCCCTAAAACACACACACACACACACACACAGCTTCACAGAGTGTAGCTTTCTAGGCCGTCCCCACCCCCGACTGAAGAAGACAGCAGCAGCAGTAGTGAAGGGCTTCTCCTCAGTGCGCTCTCAGTAGGGATCGATGGCTCGACCTGATAGCTCTGCTAATATGAGGAAACAGCCAGTAACGCTATCCAGCCAGCGGAAACACGGACCGAGTGCCGACACC
Organism: Clarias macrocephalus; assembly: GCA_011419295.1. NCBI lineage: Eukaryota > Metazoa > Chordata > Actinopteri > Siluriformes > Clariidae > Clarias > Clarias macrocephalus. The sequence goes on from JAAGKR010001243.1 coordinate 122,441, forward strand.
CGAGAGAGAGAGAGAGTGTGTGTGTGTGTGTGTGTGTGTAAGGGTGGAAGAGAAAGTAAGTAGAGTTCGCTGGGCGCACAAGCACTGCCATCAGATCACTGAGAGAGAGATGATAAAATATTAAGAGGTACATGATCTCTCCAGTGACTTCTCTTAAATAATATACACAAACAGAGCGATACTGGCAGAGCACCTGTACGCTGCTGTCACTCACTCATCACTCTCATCACACCTTCTGTCTTGCTCTGATATGGGTTTGCCTCTTCATCATTTTTTTTTTATTTAACAATAAATCATAAGGTGCAAAACACAATCAATAAAATATAACAACAATTATATAGAAATATATAAAATATGTATATAATGTTAGTATCTAGGAAATAAAATGATGTAATGAAAATAAGAGAAATAATATATATATTTATTTATTTTTTATTTATTTATTTATTTATTTTTTGAATTAACATATTAATTTATTTAGATACAGTGGTAAAGATAACATTCCCTGAGACTGGCTATTTTGAGACTGTGGGTGCATGTGTGTGTTTGTACCTTGACACGGTGACACTAGTGTAAAAGCTCCTAATGTTTGCTTTTAACCTCTTAATCTACTTGCTCTTTCGCTCTATAATAATCTGAACTCATTTCATATCCTCCTCATTTTAAAGTGATCAAACTTCTGCTCCTTTCCCCTTCACACTGACCATGATCACTTCACTCCGTCCTGCAACACTCCTGTGTTAGTCAAATGTACATGTAGAGATACACAATCGACACACACACACAAATAAACAGAGATAGAGGGCATTAAAGTGCAACGTGGAACATTGGACATAATTTCCGTTTGTGCAACCTGGTTTGAACACACACACACACACAGACACCGACACAGACATTGTCACTGAGGTTTCAGGGAATTGTGTAATCACTGTGCACACATTCAGTAAATTCCAGATACAGAGAAAGAGAGAGAGAGAGAGAGAGAGAGAGAGAGAGAGAGCAGCCTTTCTGACTTAAAATCAGAGCAATTAGAGCAGGTACTTGACACACATTAGAGAGACGGAGACAGACAAAATGGATAATAATGAACTGGAGAGAGAGCAAGAGACATTACTACATTTAAAGACCTGGCATTTACCAGCTAACAATATCACAGCACAGACAAGTGGGACGTAAGAGAAGAATAAAGAGAAAAGAAGAAGTGTTTCAATTCATTCAGAATCAGTGGAACTATTTGAGATATTTGGTTCGAATAAAATCCAAAGCACAATTATTCAATTAAAACTCACTGTGAATATTTCATAACTAAACTCAGAATTCATTTCATTTCAAAGACTAAGGCATAACTTAATATTTGTGTGTGTGTGTGTGTGTGTGTGTGTGTGTGTGTGTGTGCGCATGTGTGCAAAATTAAATTAGCAATGCTTAATGCCTTTCTGATTGGTTCTTCACTGTGTATAAGAGAAGCAGAAAGTCAGTGTGCGGTCAGAGGTGTGATGGAGAAAAATACGGCGGGTAAATGGCACGATTTAATGTTCCGTTCAAGACACGTGCCTCATATCGTCTCCACCACAAGGAAAAAGGAAGCAAACTGCCGACACAGGCTTTCTCGATCTTAACCTGACACTATATGACAGCCACCAGACGGTGCGTCTCGGCCACAGGCACAGGCTTACAACACAAAGCCTTAACCTACATTTACGTCGAAAAGAGAAGGGTAACCGATTTCACGAAACCACCGACCCTGCCCTTGATTTTGCCTACAATGTTAAGTTTGTCACTGACAACAGAACAATGTGTTAGCAAAACTATTGTAACTTTGATCATCGTATTCGCTCAGGCTTGCTCGGTTTGGGGAATGGTAATATCATTAAGCTTGGGTGATGTTGTGTAAAAGGGCCGGTATGTACACTACACTGACCCTGCTGAATTACTCTCTCCGTGAGTTCACAGGCCTGTCAGTATGGTAAGTGTACACTGGAGGAAATATGCCATCCTAACTCAAGCTAGCAGAAGTTCATCATGTTTTGTAAATGTTATTACACTTTTTAATCTTTCTTCCTGTTTAAATCTTTTGTTAATGTTGACTTTGTGTGAAAACTCAACAGTGCTGTTTTCTGAACTGCGATATAAATCTGACACGGGAGGAAATTTGTTAACTGGTGCAAGTGTTCGAATTAACTTTCCACTGCATTTGAGGAAAATAACAAACGCATCAACATGTAAAACATATATAGGGCTCAGGATTGTGCAGTATAGAGTGTATTATGATGAAAATAAGCAATATGATGAACTACTTTTTAGCTACTTTTTAACAACTATATGAACATGACTGGGCAAAGAATTTAATAGTGGGTCACATGGGCAAAGAAATAGCACAGATGCACATGATCACATGCTTTTATTGTTGTTTTTTACCTGTTTCTGTGGCCAAAAATTAATAATAATATATAATTCCCATATTCCGGTGGTGGTAAAATGTACACATTATAAAAGTAATGATTCCATTACCACCATTCTTCAATCTGATGTCTAAACACACACCAGCCTGGTTCCCATATAAGCACACACAAATATATATATATATATATATATATATATATATATATATATATATATATAGCAGATAGCAGATAATGAAGTAACTATAACCGCCCAAAGTAGGGTTACAGTTACTTCATTATCTGCTATCTGCTATAAATATATATATATATTATTTAATATAATAAATATATTTATATTATATTTATTATATGCTTCACCTTCACAATCACGTTTTAGATATAAAAATTATTATTATCAAGAAGGTGGACTCTTTGAGCACTTGGGAGATTAAATGTTCAATGTAAAATGTCTAATATGTAATTATAATATATGTAAATAGAAGTCAAAATTTCTAATAAAGGAAAAATGTTTAAGTGTTAACTGTAACCCTACTTTTGGCCCACCCTGTATATAGTCATTGACCTATGATGTGTTGCCAGCACAGATTGGTGCGGCTTGAGCTTTATGTTAATATGCAGTTTTATTTCTATTCAGGAATTGTTTTCCCATTTGGGAGATGTGACTATTTAGACTCTTTACTTTTAAACAGTGACTCAGAAACAGAAACTGTAGCCCTGACATGTTGAACAAACCAGCTGACAAAGATATGGTTTTAAAAAAAAAGCTGATGAAATGATATTAGCGAGCTAACAGTGAGTGATCAAGCTTACACCGCCTTCATGTTGCTTTCCGTGCACTTCGACTCTTTTCCATTCTGTCACTACACTGGGAAACTGAGAAGGAGGTGGTGTGACTCTGGGTGCCTTAAATCCGCATGAAAAATAAAACGGAACAGAATAACACAGAGATGAATATCTGCTTAGAAAAACAAGTGCCTCTTTAGTTGTGAGGAATTGGTGTGGTTTTTGAAAAACTCTTTCCTGCAAGTCAGCAGGAAACAGTGACCTGCACAGCATCTCTATATTAATATGTGGCTTGTTCTCTTTGTTAAATTTGTTCTCTGGTTTGTTACAATTTACATAACAGTTAAATAATTATCATAATAATCTTTGTGTGCAACTTCAGTAAATTGTTTAGTTCATTGAACTTCCAGCCCTCTCAGGTTTACTCTCCAAATTGTGACATAAAAAATGCTAATTTTATAATTATTACTAATTCAATTAGTATTCACTAATTATTCCCATAATCACAATCCTTACTAATTATACAGACAGAAGCTGAGTATGATTTCTCTATTTATATATATTTTTCTTTTTGTTTGTAATAATCCTAGTCGTATTTTTCTATCGAACAGGTTGTGCAAAGCACACAACAGTATAATGTGTTAAACGTTGTTTAAATCCTTATATGGATAATATCATCTAACAAATATCTACCTGCATAAATATTTAAATGAATCAACAAGCTGATCCTGCCCAAAATCTATAGTATTATTAATTATTATGATTCTGGCTACTTTAGTTGTTTCTGTCTTTGCTGAATTGGGCAATTTAACATTTTGTTAAATTGACTTATTTGCAAATTAAACATCTACCCATACCATACCTATTAACATACTATAAGATTTTCAACGCATTATTATTATTATTATTATTATTATTGTTGTTGTGAAAAAAATAGTAGATTTTCACTCAACTCTGCACGTCTTTAAAAAAAATTTTTATATAATTGTAAATATTGTTACAATGTAACCCAAATGTCTAATAATAATTTTATAATTGTAATAATTGTATTTTATAATAATTTTTATTATACTTGATTTTTGTAGTTCAGCATAGAAATTCTACATTCTCCAAAGGATTAGAGGATTTTTGCTGTGTAAATACTGTATGTAGTCTGAAAAGCATAGCTATTCATTTTGTGTGTGTATATATACTCCCTGGGATCACATAGTAATGGAAGATTTTTAAATTTGTCAAATTTATTAAAATATTTTACACATTAGACAGCTTGGTTTGTCTATATATCAAAAAACAGAAAAATTCTAAATGCTGATCTCAAATCTTTTCCTTTCTATCCTGCTCGTTAGCTATATATAATCAAAGGTTTAAATCAACATATTATCTTTAACAAATTTTGTTATATATGTTTATGATTATTATGTACAAAGCCATGCAATATTTCTAAAAACAACTTAAAAATAAATAAATAAATAACATAACAGAAGGATATTTGCATGCTTGTTAATGTAGGTTTTGCATGAAAACAGAAAGTGACGAAGTTACCAGAAGAACTTTTATTCTCCAGCACACTCTGTAAAACCTAACAGCTGTTTTTCTCATAAATCTACACAAATATGTATCTAACGCTACTGATTCATTATTTTCAAGCAAAGGGTTTTCAGTTCAAACATTGTCTGTGTTTATTTTATTACTCTTTATGGCTCTTTATGGTTTCTTTTACATGGTTCGTTCAAGTCAAACTGAGATTTTTCATTGTCCCATCGTACAATAATGCACTTATCTCATCATTTCATTAGTTCTTGGATAATACCAAGGCAGAAAGTTTTCTCAGTATGCCAGAGTGCCTGCTTCACGTTTGAAACGCTGGCCTCCCAGGGACTCCAATAATGGCTTTTTCTTTAAAAATAAGCCTGGTTTGATCACCAAAGGCATTCTGTTCTTTTGCAAGATAATGCACATCCTCAATTCGGCTGGCAGTTGTTGCCAGAGTCCCATACTTGCGGCAAGCCATTGTTACATGTTTGTGCCATTAAAGGAGTTCCTGGGAGTCTAGTGTTTTAGATCAGAAGCAGGCAGTCTGATCATGGCTCCAGCATACTGAAAAGAACGTTCTACCTTGGTGGTAACCAAGTGTCACATCCAATAAGTGTGTATATCTTCTATAGTCAGAAAAGCAGCTGTACAATTGGATAATCTGTCTATCTCTCTACATTCAACCTGTACAAGTAAAAATAATGCAACAAACATCTTCCAAGGGGTAAAATGATAGAAATCCTTTCAATATATCAAATCTGGACAATTACTGTCTGTCAAGTACACACAAGAGGACACAGAAGACCACAAATTTGCTTTCTTCAATCATTTAGAATGTTAAGAGGAGAATTTAGACATTAATGTTCACTGGAGGTCTTATTAATTTTTCTGTATGACTCCAACCATCCACTGAAACCCAGGCTAGGAGGGATAATACACCACTGATGACAATACACTCATCAGCTGGGAGTCCAAGGACGAGGAGTGGAAAGAAAAAAAATTATTTAAAAGCTTGTGGTTACAGGAACACGAGACTGTCAAGCAAGGAAGTACAGTAGAACAGAGCAAGCCGAAAAAACACTGTCTCCTGATAATGTGGTAGCATCATCCTTGTATCAAGAAAAGTCCGATTCAGATGTATTTCACAGCCAGTGACACACTAACAATACCAGGAACTTATTGCATCTGAATGTGTAAATACAAAAAAACTAAATGTAGAGCAGCTCAATAAATACAGGCAGTGTATTACTACAGTGAACAGATTTATACACCAGGTCAGGACTTGACTCTTCTTGGCTCAATAACAGGAATATTCTGCACAGAGAAAGCAACTGATTCAAAAGACTTACAATGATTGCACATTTCAAGACAGCCTTTAAGACTTTAAGGCAAAATAGACTTCACCTAGACAGACTGCAAGATAAAAAAAAAAAAAAGTTACTCAACGAAACATCTTGTGTAGTTGTACCATAACTTTAGCTCTACTGTGATTTAAAGGGAGCACTGGGTAAAAGAAAAAAAGACGTGTTGCATTGCACATTGTTTCTTCTGACCTGTGACAATATCAGTGAGTCTGGCAGGTACAAGATTTTGTAACCATATCATACCTGGTTTGGTATCTGATATATACATTGGTAGTTCTGTAGTGTATATATAGGGGCAGCTCGGTCAAAGATTTCACTATTTGTATAAGCTGTTTAACAAATATCAAACTTTTTATTTTATTTTATTTTAAGTATACTAATGTTCCATTGATTTGTTCTCCTTTCTAGGGCACAAGTAGCACAAGAGGCTCATTCCTTCATTTATTCTCCATAGAATTTTTTTTGCACCTAGTGGTCAAAATAAAAACTGCAATATGTGTCAATTGGGGCCAAGAATACTCTCTGCCCTGTGCTTGCCTTTCAGTGAAGGAGGAACAGAACAGAGCTCAGTTGAGACAGGGTTGCCAGTAGAGCTGCTGGATTTACTGTAACATGCTATTTAATTGATCTTTCGTTGATTGATTCAGTTTTCTGATTCATTGTTCCAATTTCTATTCATTAAAAATATACCCTTTTTAATGCAGAAAATAGAATCAGCATTTCAATGTTGTATATAAAAAAGTATATAATCATTATATACTTTTAATAGATTTTAATACTTTAAAACCTGTGAATAAAATGAGACAATAAACATTAGTGCTACTGAATCAAATTTCATCAAAATTCAGGATCCCAAAAATTTTATTTGATCGAATCAGTTGTCTACCTCTGGTTCACCGCCCCCAGTTGCCACGCTAGTTTTAATTGTAGATCTTGATTAATAGCAAACAAACAGAATGAACTTTAATGCATTCCTTTAAAAAAAAAAAAGGTAAATGGATACAGCGTGTTAATTAATGATGAGAATCACCACAGACCACTCGATACAATATTATAATGATATCAAGATGCTGTATTGCTATTACATGGTTTTGTTACAATTCTAAACAAACTTTTAGCAAAGAACTTGTTACTATCAAACAGGATGCTGTTCTGCTGCGAGTGTGTGAATAATTTAAAAGCACATATGTTTATACACAAGATTATAGAAGAGCTGCAACATTCTACCGCCTCAAATACAAACATATATACATTAAAAGGGAGCTTAAAAAAGTGACCCTATACAGGACCAGCTATATATAGAGAATGAATGAGTGAGAGAATAACCGAACTGATCTCCAGTGTCTATGATATCATTTCTATTGTAAGATATAATTGCAAGAGTGAGAAAGGGAGATCTCACACTGAGAACAAGTGACAAGTCTCTCTTTTCCAAAGCCCAGTTTCTTTTGACTAGTATCAGGTATTACAGTATTTGTGGTTTCGAGCTGGGTGTCGGCTTTAAATTTAGCTGAAACCTGTTAGTGTTGGTTAATGCTATAACCTTAAAGACAGTAGAACAAATAAATGTCTTAAACCTCTCAAATAAAGCTCTTGGACCCTACACTGCATGAGTCCATGTTGTTGTCGCTCAACTGCCTAGCATCCTTCTAGAAATTCACTAGATAGTCGCCTATAGACAAGTCTGATGGCCTATCAACCTATTTCTTGTTCAAGGCTATGCCATTATTAATGTCATCCTGTCCCACCAAAACCCATAGTCGCTGCTGGATATATAACATCACTTATCTGTTCTTGTTTCACTGTGGCACCTCATTATAGTAAATTACAGGAAATATCTATGTTAGGCCTCATATCTACCATCAGAGCCTGGTTGCCATAACACCAATTGTGTGAAGGGGACATATTTTCAGTGTTCTTAGTGCGTGGAGCAGCGATGTTATCTTGTCTGCAGTTGGATATGCTTGTTATAGATTTCGGTAATTTATAAACAACAAATGGATATATAATTGTGTTGAACAGAGTACAGTAAGTCCTCAACATACGAACGAGTTCCATTCCAAGAGCTTGTTCGTAAGTCAAAAATCCAACGGAAATTGTCTAGGTATTAGGACACTAACACAATTGGCTATACACAGTATATTACCGTGTTACAGTGTTCTTTAGAATTGTGCTGATGGTTGAACAATTATTTTCACTTTTGTCTCCATTGCTATTGCTTGGTGCTTCTTAGCAGTACCAGCATTATCACTGCTGCTTTTATTCTTGCTTCTGGACATCCTGGGCTTGTACATCACTTGCAGAGGATGCACGCTGCATACATGACAATGTACGTCGGACATCTGTGACTGATGCATGCAAACGCATGTTTGAATGTCTGGGACTTACATTGAATGTAACTTAAATGTTTGTATGTAGGGGACTTAATGTAGTTCTAGGAAGAAGAAAAAGAACAACAAAAAGAATCAAGAAAAAGAAAAATGAACACTATTATGCTTGACGTTTCATGAAACATTACAATCTTAATGATCACGATTAGCCCTCTTGCTTTACAAAAGTAATTATGACGAATATTCTACTGAGTTATTAAAGGTGTGTAAGGAACTGGGGGGGGGGGGGGGGGTTGGCTGACAGCTAAGGTGCTTGTGAAAAAAAGAGTCTATAGTCTATTTAAATCAATCAAATTCCGAGCCAGGAAAAACCTGTGAAACATGGCAAATATGTCCGACACTAGGTGCTTGTTTTTTTCAGCAATCTAGAGAGGAGTAGACCAGAGAATCCATAACAGAAACTGAAAGAGGTTGTAGAAATAAGAAACAGCAGATGCATTTCCTTCCTGTGCATTTTTCTGATAAGACACGCAATTGTTGCGAAAGGGAAACAGACACATCTCAAAATGGATTATTTAAAAATTCCCATTCCCCAATACCACACGTCCCTGAGTAATCTTCTACAGTTAGCATTCAGACTACCTCTGCTAGTTAATGTAGGACTTGCAGACACGTGAAAGACCGGATGCTACGATGGTATCATAAAAACACACTCTTTTTATAGTGAATGTATTTGAATGCCTAAAGCAGCCCAGTCGCAGTCAATAGAGAGCCGGTGCCAGGGACGGCCGAGTGTTTGATTGTTTCCTTGAGGAAGCCTCGCATACAGTAGGTTTGTTGAGGATGCAGAACAATGGCGGCTCGGGCTGGAACTTTTTCCGCCCCTGTGGGGATTCAGTTACTGATGTTTATCACTTTGCGCTGTGCTAGCATTCACCGATGACACATTATACCCATTAAAGAACCGTCATTATGTGGCCTGCCAAACTTTTATACATAGCACCATACGCTAGCAGTTTTGCTAAAAGGAAAGTTGTGTGACTGAAAAGGAAAATAATCCTCCTTATAAAATTCGAGTATAATACAAATATGGGATTACTAAGATTTTCTTGTTTTTGTTCCTCTTTAAATAAATTTGAATAAAAAAATGCTGTTGCTAAAATTACATTGAAAGTTCTAGAGGAGCTGGATAATTCAGACTTAAATGTGTACATGTTTGCCACTGTAAACTGTAGTTTTATTACTGTAGGCTAAAACTGTTTAGAAAACAAGACGAAGCCAAAGGTGTCTCATCTTTACCATTCTGTGGCATCACTCATCATAAAATATATAGATAGTGAAGCGAGATGCACACCACGCTTACAGAAAAAAAAATATGCAGATGGAAGTTGATGTATGAAATTAACCTTTGCTTTTCTAACTCCTGTCTCTGCGTCTTTCCCCTCGCAGCACATGTAGAATACAAATGACCGGCCGTCCAGTCGTGCATATTGATTTCTGGGACTGTCCTTTATTTCTCCACTCACGTTTCCCACCCATCTAGAGGGAGAAGGGAATATTTTACAGAAGAGGAAAGGGTTAGATCTCATTCACACTCTCTGTTCTTTAACATCGCGAACCAGCTGCTTCTGACATCGAGTACTGAGTGACAGTGTGTGTGTGTGTGTGTGTGTGTGTGTGTGTGTGTGTGTGTGGTAGTGAAGAAGAAGAGCTACAGTCTATCACCTTAGAAAAAAACTGCAGTGAAAGTTTACAACACCACCTGCTCTGTGTTCAGACATGATGGATAACCAAAGGGAGACAAAGGAAGACAAAAACAGCTGGGGACTGAGAACGGAAAAAAAAAAAAAAGGAGGGAGGCAGAAGAAATCTTATGTAAGTGGAATGTATGGAAGAGATTCTGCCTCGTTCACAAATTATATTAACTTTATAGTTGGTTTATTCGCACAAAAAACAGTTTGTCTGTCTTTATTATACTCCCATAAAGAAGTGCATGCTGACAGTCGGAAACAGGGCATGACAGAGATAATGACGCTGATCGTCTGTACGATCGCAGAGCTGTTAGGACATCTGCTGAAAGAGACGTATGGCCTTCTCATATGAAGTCCCCTTGTGGCTGGATGCCCGGTCATAATGAAATAAAGACTGGGACATGGAGAGAGTGACACAAATGTATATGTGGGTGAAAAGGTGGCCAGGCCACTGCAGCCCTAATCACATCATCTGCTGAGGGAGACATCCCACCTGGGGGCGAGGACCAAAGAGGACATAACCCACTGAGAGAGAGAGATGAAGAGAGAGAGGGAGAGACGGGTGGGGTGGGGGGTGATGGTGATGGTGAAGGAAGAGAAAAAGAGAGCTGAAGGACATCGGTACTGTGATGCACTATGCACAGTAATGTGCACACGGCTCCTTTAAGCAACCTACAAGGCACCATTGAATTGATCAAACCTTTTGAACACGTGGAACCCAGACAAACTCTTACTAAGAGAAAAGAGCTTTCTTTTCGACCATTCGTTTGAGATCTCGCTTACTGTTTGTTTTTTTTTGTTTTTTGTTTTTTTTTGTCAAACCATTCCATGTTTCTCGGCCATTTTAGACGCCTCAGTGACATCATCTGATTTGTGAATGACACAGCCATGCCCTGTGACCACATCCTAGCAGCTTTAGACTCATTCTCCCAGAATTCCCACTGTGCTTCTCTGCATTGCAGAACATGCGCGACAGGAGGGCCTTCTGTGGTCCCTATTTATAGCAGGCCAATGCAGCAGGCGTGACTCAGTCTCTGTAACGCCGGTCACACGCTCACCAAAACAAATGCCATAATTAGCGTTCTTCTCATCAACTTAAGGAGCCAGCATAAATTATTACACAGTGTCTATGCAAATAAGCAAATAAAAGGAGATAATAGCAAAGCCATAAAAACAAGGGTCAGAGAGTGTTACTGATCTGATTCAGGACGAGTGGGAACACATACGCACTGATAAAACACCCGGAGCTGGACTTTGCACATACTCTATAGACATACTGACAGAAAGGCAAACAGATGGAGGATAATGTGTGTGTCTGTCTGTGTGTGTGTGTGTGTGTTGGGGGGGGGGAATAGAAGAGTAAAGCTCAGACTTCCACACCATATGATGGGATTTTGATTTATAAAGTGATTATTTGAATCATACTGTAGCAAATACCACAGATTCTGAAACTTTCTGATTTAATGGCTCCAGTGTGATATTGTTCATAACCTGCATGATGCCTTAGCTCACAAATGATGAGGATGATGTAGAGAATTAAAAATTATATTATAATTGAAATAAATAAATAAATAAATTTGAAATACAGACAAACCACTTTGCTAACCTATTTACAAATTAGTTGCATTTTTCTAGTTTGCATTTACATATGAACTACTTAAAAATATATACAGTACAGACCAAAAGTTTGGACACACCTTCTCATTCAAAGAGGTTGAATTTGTATTATGGCAAGAAAAAAGCAGCTAAGTAAAGAAAAACTCTTGGCCATCATTACTTTAAGAAATGAAGGTCAGTCAGTCCGAAAAATTGGGAAAACTTTGAAAGTGTCCCCAAGTGCAGTCACAAAAACCATCAAGCGCTACAAAGAAACTGGCTCACATGCGGACCGCCCCAGGAAAGGAAGACCAAGAGTCACCTCTGCTGCGGAGGATAAGTTCATCCGAGTCACCAGCCTCAGAAATCGCAGGTTAACAGCAGCTCAGATCAGAGAGCAGGTCAATGCCACACAGAGTTCTAGCAGCAGACACGTCTCTAGAACAACTGTTAAGAGGAGACTGTGTGAATCAGGCCTTCATGGTAGAAGATCTGCTAGGAAACCACTGCTAAGGACAGGCAACAAGCAGAAGAGACGCGTTTGGGCTAAAGAACACAATAAAGAACACAATAAAGAACACAATAAAGAAAACTCTTTGAATGAGAAG